>SEYY01000297.1:57500-70000 GCA_009176605.1 Armadillidium nasatum
AAAGTGTCTTATTGAGATAATGCCGTATCTTAATCTGTACATATGAAGAAGGATTGTTGTAAGTGGGCGTTGTTGCCTTTTGTCTTGGGTCTTGTTTTGATTTCGTCAGTTAATGTGTACAGAGTGAGAAGGACGTATTTTTAGATCTTTCTCTTAGAATATTTAATAAATAATAGAATGGCAACAATAAAAAGTTTTGTTTTCCTCTTCAAGTTTTCAAATAGAACCATGACAAAAGTGTTTTTCAACCCCTTTCTTTTGTTTCTTTATTTCACTTCTTATTCTGGTTAAGTGTTGCTTGTGTGTGAAAAGTGTCTTATTGAGATAATGCCGTATCTTAATCTGTACATATGAAGAAGGATTGTTGTAAGTGGGCGTTGTTGCCTTTTGTCTTGGGTCTTGTTTTGATTTCGTCAGTTAATGTGTACAGAGTGAGAAGGACGTATTTTTAGATCTTTCTCTTAGAATATTTAATAAATAATAGAATGGCAACAATAAAAAGTTTTGTTTTCCTCTTCAAGTTTTCAAATAGAACCATGACAAAAGTGTTTTTCAACCCCTTTCTTTTGTTTCTTTATTTCACTTCTTATTCTGGTTAAGTGTTGCTTGGTGGGTGGGTGTATGAGAGAGAGAGAGCGAGCTAGGAGTGACAGATTGAATTTCATGCAATGACAATGTTAGTGTCTTGAACCAGACAATTTCATGGTACATTTGACCGAACCTTCTACCACACAACCAGATAGGTCATTCGTAGTTCTGGAAAATGCTCTCCAGTAGGCGCTTTTTTTCCCCCAAGTTCTAACGTGAAATTTCATTCAAATTTTTTATGGTTTCTTTAAATCTTTTATAATAATAAAAATTTATTATTATTATTATTATTATTATTATTATTATGAAAAGGAAAGGAAAGAGTATTTTCGTCACACTTGACTTTAGTATCATAGTGCTACATACTTTCACTTAATGAAATAGCCATATATATATATATATATATATATATATATATATATATATATATATATATATATATATATATATATATATATATATATATATATATATATATATATAATATATATATATATATATATATATATATATATATATAAAGTGACTTTTCGATTATTGATATTTTAAAAATTTAGTATTTACTATAGTTTGTTTTAAATAGTTTTATAAGTGTAATGTTTGATGTTGTCCAGTAGCCTTCAAATGTGTCGATTTGTTTGTTTTATCTTTTTTTTTTTTCTCGCTTTTTGTTGTTTGTTTGTTAAAATTTTGAGAAAATTCCTTATTTGTAGTTTTTGTCCTTATTTGACTCGTGGCAACTTCAAAAAAAACTCTTTCCACCTTTGCTGCAACAGTTGCTTCATTTTTGGGGCTTAAACGCTATCAATATTCATGTTTTATAAATTCCTCAATTATAATAATGATAATAATAATAATAATAATAATAATAATAATAATAATAATAATAATGTTGTAATATTTAGCAGTAGTAATTATGAATTGCTATATGTTTTCTTAATAAAAGATTCTTAATTATTCTCAGATGCTTCCGATCTTTCGCGTTGTTTTCTATTTTAATGTTTTTCGGCGTTTCATTGAGTATATTTAAACATGAAAAAGATCAATTTGAAGTACTTTTAAGTTTTAAGTTGTAAAATGATGTTTTCCATTGTGGCCAAGGTTATTTAATTTTTTTCTGCCTTTTTATCATACTTCTTACCTACGTTTTATATTAACCAATGTGTAAATAAGGGCGTTTTCACTTTGTGGATTTGCATTAGTTTTGAGAAACGATTCCTTATTACAAAGAATATCAATGAAATCAATACTTAAAAAGGGGTAATAATACATTCAGATATGTTTTTCATTTTTAATAAATTTTAGTTTAATTGCCAAGATGACGAATTCAGTTAGTTACATTTGATAGAGAGAGAGTAAAATTCTATTAAGGCTTGGAAAGAAATTTGTTTTCTGATTTGGAGAAAAAAAATTTCCATTATCACTTGTGCAACTCTCTTTTGTTTAGTTAAAAATGGCAAGAACGTATTTCATTTGTCTTCATTATTTAAAGTTAAGTTTGCTTTGAAGTCTTATCATTACATACTGACATATATATATATATATATATATATATATATATATATATATATATATATATATATATATATATATATATATATATATATATATATATATATATATATATATATATATATATATATATATATATGCGTCGCCCTTGTACCACAAAGGATGCTCTGTTTTCTCACGAATTTTGTGTGGATTCTGGAAACCCCAGGTTTGAATGTAGCACCTTTCCAGCCACCTCTGTTCTGTGGAACTCTCTACCACTGTTTTTCCTCATGTATTTAATCTTCCTCTCTTCAAGGCTTGTCTGTGCCTACCTGAGAGATGTGCGTTAGATTCTGACCTGGATGGGTTTTTATCTCTTTTTTTTTTTTTTTCTATTTTACATATGCCCCTCCTTTCCTAGAAAAGGGCTCTGCCGGTGAATGGTGTTAATATATATATATATATATATATATATATATATATATATATATATATATATATATATATATATATATATATATATATATATATATATATATATATATATATATATATACCTGTAATTACTCATGATCGGGTGTATGGGATCCTGAAATCTATGAACGTCAGGAAGGCCAGTGGCCCGGATGGCATTCCCCCTCGTGTTCTGAGGGAGTGTGCTTCCGAGTTGGCGCCTGTCCTCGTTCAGCTCTACTCTCTTTGCCTTAATACTAATACTTTTCCTCAATGCTGGAAGCGTGCATTTGTTCAGCCGATCCCGAAAAAAGGTAGTCGTTCTGACCCTTCTAACTATCGACCTATAGCTCTCACTTGTGTTCTGTCTAAAAATTTTTGAAACTCTCCTCAACTCTCATTTCCTGGATCATTTGGAGTCTCATTCTCTTCTCTCTGATCACCAGTATGGCTTTCGACGCTCGAGGTCAACTGGTGACATACTCTCCTATCTTACTGATCTATGGTCTTCTGCCCTTAGGGATTTCGGGGAGTCTTGTGTGGTGGCGCTTGACATATGCCAAGGCTTTTGACCGGGTATGGCATGCGTTGCGTCGCTGCTCTCCAAGCTCCCTTCTTTTGGGTTTCCTCCTTCTCTTTGTTTACTGTTGTCTAGTTTTCTCTCAGATCGCTCCATTTCGGCACTTGTAGATGGAGCGACCTCTTCCTCCTTTTCTGTCAACTGTGGTGTTCCTCAGGGTTCTGTTTTATCTCCAACCTTATTCTTACTTTTCATTAACGATCTTCTCAACTGCACTTCTAACTCTGTTCACTCTTATGCTGATGACTCAACTCTACATTCTTCTACTCATTTCAAATCTGCTCCCTCTTTTGCTTCTAGAGTTGCTTCTCGTCTTCAACTTTCCGATTCTATTCTTGCCGATCTGGATGGGATTTCCCGGTGGGGTCATAGCAACCTTGTGAAATTCAACTCTTTAAAAACTCAACTTCTTCACATCTCCCTCTCAAAAACACCTCCTAACTTTCCTATCCTCTTCGATGGCTCTCCCGTCTCACCTGTAAATAACATTAACATTCTTGGTCTAAACATAAACATCAAACTGTCTTGGAAACCACTTATCACAATGGTTGCTAAAGCGGCCTCTAAGAAGCTGGGAATTCTGTTCAGATTGCGAGAATTTTTTTCTTCTGAGCAGTTACTCCAAATATATAAGGGTCTTATTCGTCCTTGTATGGAGTATTGTTCTCACATTTGGGGGGGGCTTCGGCTCCTCCTCTCTTCTGGATAGGGTTGAGTCAAAAGCTAAAAGATTAATAAACTGTCCCCTACTTTCAAACTCTCTTGACCCTCTATCTCTGCGACGTGACGTTGGCGCGCTCTCTTTTCTACAGGTACTACAATGGCAGGTGCTCGAGGGAATTGGCCTCTCGCATTCCTCCACCGTTGCGCTCGTCCTCGTTGCACAAGGGGTGCCCTGCTTTCGCACCAATTTTGTGTGGACGTAGGAAATCCCAGGCTAGCCCGTTGTTGTACCTCCTTCTTTCCAGCCACCTCTATTCTGTGGAATTCTCTACCATCATCTATTTTTCCTCCTGTATTTAATCTTCCACTCTTCAAGGCTTCCGTCTGCGCCCACCTGAGAGCTGTGCGTTAATGTGTTTGTGTGTGTTTGAATTTGTTTTGTCCTTGTGTGTGTGCCCCCTCCTTGAAAAAAAAAAAAAAAAAAAAAAAAAAAAAAAAAAAAAAAAAAAAAAAAAAAAAAAAAAAAAAAAAAAAAAAAAAAAAAAAAAAAAAAAAAAAAAAAAAAAAAAAAAAAAAAAAAAAAAAAAAAAAAAAAAAAAAAAAAAAAAAAAAAAAAAAAAAAAAAAAAAAAAAAAAAAAAAAAAAAAAAAAAAATATATATATATATATATATATATATATATATATATATATATATATATATATATATATATATATATATATATATATATATATATATATATATATATATATATATATATATATATATATATATATTGCCAGTCTTCCAATAATTCCAGTGAGATAGCCTTTTTAGTTGCTTCTTTCTCATACTATTTCTCAAAATGGGTACTATTTTTTGTCTTATTATCTGTTCATTTTCATTTGTTATTCTTTCGTTCCTTGAAACATCTTTGTTGGTCACACATTGGCAATTAATAAGTTTATTCCTCTTATTTACTTAGATCTGGATCTTCGTCAGTTACTAAATTCATTCATTTTATTGAAAATATTCTTCACTTTATTTATTGAATGATAGCTAATAAACTTACTGATCTCTTACATTAGATTTCCATTCATACTAATATATATATATATATATATATATATATATATATATATATATATATATATATATATATATATATATATATATATATATATATATATATATATATATATATATATATATATATATATATATATATACAGTATGTGTGTTAAGCAACCTTGACTTAATTTTTTGGGTAATTCTGCTATAGAACACACACATACACACACACACACACTCTCTCTCTCTCTCTCTCTCTCTCTCTCTCTCTCTCTCTCTCTCTCTCTCTCTCTCTCTCTCTCTCTCTCTCTCTCTCTCTCTCTCTCTCTCTCTCTCTCTCTCTCTCTCTCTCTCTCTCTCTCTCTCTCTCTCTCTCTCTCTCTCTCTCTCTCTCTCTCTCTCTCTCTCTCTCTCTCTCTCTCTCTCTCTCTCTCTCTCTCTCTCTCTCTCTCTCTCTCTCTCTCTCTCTCTCTCTCTCTCTCTCTCTCTCTCTCTCTCTCTCTCTCTCTCTCTCTCTCTCTCTCTCTCTCTCTCTCTCTCTCTCTCTCTCTCTCTCTCTCTCTCTCTCTCTCTCTCTCTCTCTCTCTCTCTCTCTCTCTCTCTCTCTCTCTCTCTCTCTCTCTCTCTCTCTCTCTCTCTCTCTCTCTCTCTCTCTCTCTCTCTCTCTCTCTCTCTCTCTCTCTCTCTCTCTCTCTCTCTCTCTCTCTCTCTCTCTCTCTCTCTCTCTCTCTCTCTCTCTCTCTCTCTCTCTCTCTCTCTCTCAGGGTGGAGTGGGGTGGGGGAAGTGTGAAATGTTTTGGTGGATTGAATGTTATTGATGATTGACAAAGGATTTCTATTTAAAATTTTTCTCTCTTGTTAATTAAATAAATTGTATTTGTGCCTTGGAAGTTATTTAGATACTTTTAAATACGTATTTTATGAAAAGTGTCTTCTTTTATTATGAAAAAATATTGTTAATTTCAAAATAAATTTAAGAAAAAAAATAAGTTTTATTATTATTATTATTATTATTATTATTATTATTATTATTATTATTATTATTATTATTATTATTAATGTATCTTGTTTATTGTTAACCAAAACGGATTATTCCTTACCAATTGTCATTTCCATATTTTTGCTTTCAATACATCACTTTTTTTTTCTTTACAATTTTAAGAGTGCCTTAATAGCATATGTGAAAAGTAGTGTAAAATGACTTAGTTAATTAAATTTTTTTGAATTAATTGTAAAAGGGGTTTGAATCCCTTCATTTGAAATCGTGAATGAAGAAAATTATGCTCTGTTGCTTTCCTCAAAGTCATTCCTTTTGTTACACCTTATAAAAAAAAAAGAAAAGAAAAAAGGATTTAAATTCAACAGAATAAATAAAATGCACTTCAAATATATAGAACCTGAGAACTTTACCAGGGTAAGTCTTTTAATATATATATATATATATATATATATATATATATATATATATATATATATATATATATATATATATATATATATATATATATATATATATATATATATATATATATATATATATATATATATATATATATATATATATATATATTATATGAGTACAAATACTGTATAAGAGAATTATGTAATAGTTGTAAAAGCAGAACTATTAATCTCTCTATTAACTACACTTACATCCTGATCATCCTTTCGGTTTTTGTCTTAATATATTTTATTTTAAATTGGTTAAAAAAAAAAAAGATGAAGAAGAAAGATAGGAAATGAAGAAGAGGGGCTCCTTCGAAGGAAATGAAAAAGGGAGGATGGATTGAGTTTAAAGGGCTCCTCTTCTTCATATTTTTATTACGGTTAAAACGTGATGGCATCATTTAAGTTCTTCGTTTAATTTTTTTTAAAAAAAATTTTTTTTTGGTTATTAGAAAAACAAAAGTAAAAAAGATTATTTACAAGTTATATATATATATATATATATATATATATATATATATATATATATATATATATATATATATATATATATATATATATATATATATATATATATATATATATATATATATATATATATATATATATATATATATACATACAAAGAGAGAGAGAGAGAGAGTGATAATTTTTGCCCTAAAAAATTAGTTTTCTTTAATTTATTTCGAATAATAATTTTCTCTTGTTGATTAGTGGATTTAAATTTTGTTAAAATAATTTAAATTTAAAAGTAAAGATAAAATTTGATTTATTTCACAAAACCTTTTAAATTTTAAATATCAATAGTCTTATTTGAAGTTCCATTTCCAGAATAATCTTCAATTTACATGCACACACTAACAAGATCTTCAACCCACACGCTCACATACACGAAAATATATCTTTATCATATACTTTAGCGTATACACAAATACTCATGAAGTCTTTGCTCAGTATACTTAAAAGTGAAAATTTCGCTGAGGTTAGCATGATTGGGAGTATTATTTTAATTTAAAATTGCAAAGTTCAAACCCTTTTTAAATTTATGTATATATATATATATATATATATATATATATATATATATATATATATATATATATATATATATAATATATATATATATATATATATATATATATATATATATATATATATATATATATATATATATATATATTTTCCATTACAGCTTCTCATTTTTAAGCGTCAAAATAAATTTATATATTTAATTAATAGAGAAAAGGATAAATAAATAATTTAAAGGTATGGTGGAAAAAAATGGAAATGTAAAGAAATAAGAAAATAGTCAAAAAGAAAGGTAGAAATAAATGAAAATAATTTCCCGAGTAAAGTGATTGATTTGCTGATGGCAATATTTTAGATACTATGATGAGTGTTGATGTTGCCAGTTAGTTAAACGAATTTCTTAAAAATTATGGGATGAAAAGAAGACTGGTCTATTGTGAAGATCTCAGCCTCACGTACCTTCTGACCCGTGAGTGGTGGATATATATATATATATATATATATATATATATATATATATATATATATATATATATATATATATATATATATATATATATATATATATATATATATATATATATATATATATATATATATATTGAAATACCGATATAATCGAAGTTACATTATATTCATAAAAATACAGTGTTAGCCGTTTTTCGTAATTTATTTTCATATTAATAAAATAGAGTTGGTTTACTTGCCCGAAAATCATTTATGTTTGCAACTTGACTCTTTTATTTGAATAAATTTATGGTTTTTGTGTTGTTTTAAAATTCTTATTTTTCGACACGATTTGTCGGCATTGTTAAAATGAACGATTTGAAATTCATGTCCATCGATGTTGAAGGTCCATTTTTGGATTTGTACCTTCTCTTTTGGGATTAAATATTTAAATGAAGATCTTTAGAAGCATCATAATGTATTGGCGAACGAGTCTTCCTTCTTCTCTTTGCTATAATTTAATATTTTATTCCTTTTTTCTTCCCATAATCTTCGATTTCTAAATAATTTTTTTTCCCATTTATTACTACTACTACTAATAGTAATAATAATAATAGCCAGTAAGGCTTGGTGAAGTCATTTGTTATTAAAGTTGTAAAGATTCTAAAAGTAAATATATCTGTGGATTATATCATTTTTATTGTTTTATTCTCCCCATTTCTACTCAGTCTCAGCGGTCTGTTTTATCTAAAGATTTCACTCCACATTAAAACACCGTAGCATTAATTATTATTATTATTATTATTATTATTATTATTATTATTATTATTATTATTATTATTATTATTATTATTTTCACTCCGTCATCCGTTTTCAGCTCAAAACCAATGTGGACAATTTTTTGAATGTGTATACAATGTTGTAAAAATTCTTTTTTAATTGAACAAATTTTTTGGTTTTATTATTATTATTATTATTAGTAGTTTTTTTTTTAAAAAAATTAATAAATTAATTATTTAAATATATAAAATAACTGAAGGTTTAAAATTTTATATTTTCGATTTTGTTAAAGAATTCGTTCGCTTCGTTAATATTTAAATGTCCGAACAAAAACAGCTGTTTCATTCAAGGATTTTTAATTCAACATTTTACGCACACTCTAATATGAAGTGTCTACGTTCAACACAAACAATATATATATATATATATATATATATATATATATATATATATATATATATATATATATATATATATATATATATATATATATATATATATATATATATATATATATATATATATAGTAAATTATTGAATGAATTTCAACCTACGGGAAAATTTCAGCTTAATTTAAATGTTTGTTTGTCAGTTTGTTAGTGTATTAAATCCTTATTGATTTTAAAAGGAAATAAAATTATTTTGGGTAAGAAAAAATATAAAAGTGAAAACAGACGAAAGAGTCTTAAAAACCATCCAGACTTCGACCGCAGTTTTGAAAGTTCAATTTTATGAACCTTTCTTTTGTAGCTTTTTTTGCAAATACTTCAATTTCTTGGTTCCTTTAATGCTTTAAAATTGCTCTTACTCTCTTTTTTTTTATTCATTCATATAATTTGCTTGCTTTCAGCCCTTTATATATATATATATATATATATATATATATATATATATATATATATATATATATATATATATATATATATATATATATATATATATATATATATATATATATATATATATATAAAGGGTTCCTGTAGGAGTAGGCCTTGCTAAGGCATATATTCTTCTATGAAGGAGTCAAGGCCATCGCCAAGAGCACAAATATGCTATCGTGTTGAGCCTGTGAATTAAAGAACAGTTGTAAATTAAGAATAAAATTACATATTGAACAGACTGATTTTTCATGTTTACATTTTCATTGGAGACATTTTTAATAGGTGAAAGGGATGAGATGTAAATAGACGGTCGGACTTTAAGCCCTCGTCTCTCCGCGCGGCTCGATTTTAGTTTTTACCATATGTGGAATTGTGGACAGGACGCAAAGAGAAAGGCCAGCGATGGCTGAGAGATTTACACTCATTGTGTGTATGTGTGTGTAAACGCGTACGTCTGTGTGTATTTTTTATGAAAGTGCAGAATTAAATAAACTTTTGCAAAGGTTAGCATTTTTATTGTTATTATAAATTTATGTTACTTACATAATTAGTTTTCGCTATATATATATATATATATATATATATATATATATATATATATATATATATATATATATATATATATATATATATATATATATATATATATATCTAGTGGGTACATGCCGAAGGCCTACCAGTTTCCTCAGAATCAAAGCAAAATTAAATTAAAGACCGACATGTTCCGATACACAGCGTTTGCAAGTGTGCATAGGCAAGTCGAATTAAGTTGGGAAAATAGATTATGTTCCAAACATTACCAGTAGAGTACATTTATGATTGAGCATAGCCGTTAATTCTGATGTTAGAGTGTTGGATAGAGAAGAATGACACTGTGTAGAAAGGGGTGTCGTGCGAATCCTCAGTTTAGGAGGTGTGTAACTTGAAAGTTTAGAAGAGCAGTTTTCGTTGTAATAGTGATACTGTAAAGAGAGTAAGAGATTGGGGCTGCAAATCGACGTGCAGAAAGGAATTAGAGAAAGTTGATGAGATCGAAATAGTTGATAAAGCTTGAAGAAATTTTGATGGCTATTCATACCATCCAACCTCTTAGAGGCTTGTTTAGAAAGAGAAATAATGTGATCTTTCCAAGAAAGATGATGTGAAAAGGAAAAAAAACGATTATATTTAGGAAGATGAAAGATTTGAGTTGCGAGGCTTTGAAGATGTAGCTGTGTGGACCATTTTGTAGAGTAGAAAGATGAAGAAAACAATCATGTGCTTCCTCTCACCAATTGCTATATATGTGGGATGTTTTTCAAAATAAAAGTAAATAATTATGGAGTCATTACAATTAGAGTGGATAGGTGAAATCATTAATTAAAGTTGTTCGGATTCCTGCAGAACACCGCTATTGATTTGAAGGATTAATAGTGGCAATTAGGATTTCGAGAAAGATTAGAAGTTTGTTGCTTCCTCTCACCAATTGCTATATATGTGGGATGTTTTTCAAAATAAAAGTAAATAATTATGGAGTCATTACAATTAGAGTGGATAGGTGAAATAATTGAGAGGTCATTAATTAAAAGTAGAAAAAGTGTTGGGGTTAGGACGGATTCCTGCAGAACACCGCTATTGATTTGAAGGATTAATAGTGGCAATTTCACCAGCTATTGTAGTACGACCGGAATGGTGGTCAGAGAGAGAAGGATAGATACCGAAAGAGAGAAGTGTAGAAACAAAAGCCTTGTGCCAGACTCTGTCGAATCCTTTTGACATATCTAGCACCACTTGAAAAGATTCACCGACAAACCGAAGAGCAAATTACCAAGAGTCAGAGAGAAGAGAAACAAGATCAATACAGCGTTCTTTAAGAAAGCCATACTGGCGATCAGAGATAAGGTTGGAAGAATTAAGAAGTTTTCCAATTTTGTTATGAATAGATTCTAAAACTTTAGAAATAACAATAGTTAAGGGTTTAATGGGTTCCCTCATTTTCTTCACAGTTTGATTGAGCTCACCTTTCCAGTAGTATGAAATGAATGTCGAAATGGAAGGCAGAAGCTGAATAGTTCTAGGCAAGGTGTAACCTTGGAAGCACATGTTTGGAGAACCACAGGAAGGATACCATGAAGATCGTTTTCTGCCTCAGTGCTAAGTTCCGAAAGACTTGAAATAACGTCTTTGCTAGAAATTACAGTTGTAGTCGTAAATGAGTTGAAAGGAGAACTAGGAGGAATAGCTCAGAAATCGCTTATGGTGGAATTAGAAGCAATTGTTTGAGCGAAGATTTTAGCTTTAGCAGAAGGTGCCATCAGTTGTGAAAATAAAAACTAGAGGAGAGAAAGAGGAAGGAGCAAAGTTATAGTTTGCATTTTTTGCGAAATACGGGATGGTGAGGAGAAGGAATCAGAAAGATCATTGTATTTTTAAGGGAGGAAAGAGGTTTTAGTGTTATGGAGAATAGGTTTTTCACGATTCCAGCGTGAAACGTAAGATTGATTGTTTCAAGAGTTCGATGATAGTTGTAATTTCTGAAGGCAGCGTCCCTGCAGAGAATAGCATGAGAACAAGCAGAACCAAACCAAGGTGTTTTAGTTTCAATTGAAGGGAAAGAATTTTGAATGTAAGTATCCATGCCAAAGAAAATTACCTCGGCGATGCGTTCTGCATATTCCGAGGGACTCTCATCGAAGCTGTAGTCATTTCATGTGAAATCAAACAAAAACGACCGCAAGTCCGACCAGCTAGCAGCACCATAATGCCAGAAATATTACCCCGTAGTAGGCAGAAGTATTTTTGCGGAAGACTTGGAGATAGATGAGGAGACAGCGATAAGAAGTAATAGTGAAACCCAGAGGAGGAAAGAGTTTAACAAAATAAATTGAAGAATTGCAAGTTAAGAAAAAGTCTAGAATGTTGATTTCATCTCCAAGACGATCAGTGATAAGGGTACATAGTTGGATCAACTCCTTAAGGCTGAATAGTAAAATGGAAGGTTGATTTATCAATTGTATCTTCAGAACAAGAAAAAAAAGCCATTTTGATGTGGTTTGTAATCACGTACAATGATAATATCAGAGGAAGAAGAAATGAGTGGGCTTAATTT
>SEYY01000297.1:72500-90000 GCA_009176605.1 Armadillidium nasatum
ATTTTTCCGATTGTACGCACATTTGGACGATTAAATTGACCAAAAAAATCACGAAGTGCACGATATGCATTTTGATTTGAACGCCCATTTTCATAATAAGCCTGAATAACTTTAACACGTTGCTCCATTGTGTATCTTTCCATGGTTCAAATTGAGTAAGTCTGAAATTGAAAAAAGTCAAATGAAATGCAGTAAAAAACTTGACGTTTAGGTTGTGGTTCACATTCAACATCGGCCCATACAATTTAACCACCCTTTATATATATATATTATATATATATATATATATATATATATATAAATATATAATATATATTATATATTATATATATATATATATATATATATATATAATATATAATTATATATAATTAATTGCGCGCGCGCTCGCGTGTGTGTGTGTGAGAGAGAAAGAGCAGACTATTTACTATTTCCTCTTACTGAATTTATCAATTTTCAGCCAAAGGAGAAGTTGGTCAATATGTTTGTTTGCTCTTATGTCTCTAATTTGGAGACTTGAATTTTCCACCTTGTAGCTTACGCTCTCTTGTCATTCTACAACTAATTTCATATGTTCTGTTTATTTATCTCCAAATTCTACTGACTATCCTAAATTCTTTGACAACCTATACTCCAAAATAGAACACATTCTCTCTTCTCTTTCTCAGAAATCATCATATTAGTTGTTTTCCATGTTCATCACAGCCAATAGCTTTCTTCTAGTTTTCATGAGACATCCAGTGAACGTGCCTTCCAATTCTCCATCGAAAATGACATTTAGCAATTGGTGTAGGTACCTACTCGTATCCCCCTGATCGTCTTGGAAACGAACCCAACATTCTAGAGCTATTTTAAAAATTCTAATCCTTCTCCTTATACTGTCAAACTATCTTCCTCTGTGTACTTCGATCACTTTACTTCCGCATCCTCTTCTATTTAATCAAGTCTTCTGCAAGAAAGACCCTCGACTATTGCGAGGAAACTTTGATAACATGTCTCTGTACAAAGTGGTCGTACATTTTTGATTTTCCGTGGTTTGATTATGGCTTCCGTCTCAGGGTTCCTCTGAGTCGGCACAGCGCGTTACCGAGGTGATTCTCTGTGGCATAGAGACATACATCCTATAATCTTTCCCTTCTAGTAAACATTACAAACCTTGGGTTTATCTCTGTTGTTCTCGTTCTATCTGCCGCAGGGATGTTGCCTTCAGAAATTACCGTCGTCTTCAAACTTCAGAAACTCATGAAATTTATATTTCATCTCTAAATCGTGCAAAATCTGTTCTTCGTAACACCAAAAACTTATTTCTCAGTACAAAATAACACTAATTTTTCTGGTTTCTCTTCCTCCAAATAAAGCTTCTTTTCTAGATATACCATTTGCGCAATCATATATGCTCATAAACAAGTCGGAAAAGTAGGCAAGTCACCTATATTATCGGTTCAAATAGGTATGTCCATCGGTTGACCTGTTGTGGTGACAGGGCGCATGAAAGGACGCATAAAGTAATGGAACTACCTTATGACATAAGCCCTTAAGTAGCATAAGAATAATCCCTCAGGAATAGAGTGGGATGGATCTATAGATTAGATAGCACTAGCACCAAAGGTAGATTCACGTTCCAACCCCGCCTCCTCCCCATTGAAATAAGCCGTCGTTAAACAGACAAAAATTATACGTCATACCTCTACGACAATACATTAACATAATATTATATATATAATATAATTATATATATATATATATTATATAATTAATATAATTTAATTATTATAATATATTATATATATATATATATATAATATATAATATATATATTATATATATAAATTACTGTTATTGCGGTAATAGGGCTAGATACTTTTATATATTACCTACTATCATGATGTAGATGTAGTAAGTGTATAAAGGAGAGTGAATATAGTAGGAGTTATAAGTAAACAATACCATAAGTATAAATTAAATTATAAGTATATTAAGTAAGGTTAGATAGATATAGGGTATAATACTAAGGAACACTTTCAAGGGAAGGAAGTCAGACTATTACGGGTACAAGAAATGAGCAACGGTTAAACGTAGAGGCGGGGGGATAGCTAATGAATAATCAGAGTATTTAACTGATAGGAAATTATAGAATAGGGGGGAAGCTACGAATATAAATAATAGGGGTGCATACGGTAGAGTATGTATGTTGTCTAAAAATAGCAGATTGCTGCGCTTCAGCCCCTCAGCGGGACAACCGAATAAACGACGAGATTAACATGACAATCAAATAAGTGCTAGAGGGGCGCGGTGGGAAGGGCGGGCGCGACGGGGAGTGGGGAACACGAGAAACAGGATCGGAGCTTCGTCAGATGGGAGACACAAACAACACAAGCGAGCACACGACACGACACACAACTCGCAATATCAGAATGTGAGACCGATGCGAATAGAAGAATCGATATGAAATGCGAAGTATCTGCGTATTTCTCAAACGTCTTATACACTATCTAACAACTTTAAGACTTCTCGCACAAGAGTATCTGTTTCCATAGAACGACATGAACTTGAGACCATCACATACCAGCAAGACCTCCCTCCCTGATGTAAGATTGAAAGATAGTTTTATGGGTAATAGATAGAGAGTATATATAATTATATTAGAGATATAATATGAGAGTGAAAGATTTAGAGAGATAAGAGATTTGAAGGGGGGAAAAAGGGAAAAGGAGGCGGAAAGGGGTGAACAGGATGATGAGATAGGGAGGGAGGATAGTTGAGTAGGTATGAGGTAATGGAGTAGGATGAAGTGAAGGAGGGACGGGTGCTGGGACAGTGATGATAGAAGGAGGGATAAGTAGGCAGAGGGAGAAAAAGAGGTGATGCGATAGAGGAAGGGGGGTCGGAAATGGACGTGGGTGAATAGCAGGGAAAAGTATAGCGAAGAAACGGTAGGTACGTATGGCGTATGATGAGAAGAAGAAAAATGAAGGCTGGCCACACAGTCGGGCGAGGCGCGGTCACGGCAGACGGGTTACGGGAAATGGGCAGAAACTTAGCGAGAATTTCCTTTAAATCTAAAACCTCGAAGAAAAGGAGTATAAGTAGTTATGATGAAGAAATGAGGACTCAACTATTTATGGAGTAGGAGAATGAAGAATATGAAGAGGAAGTAATTGATCTGATCAGAGAATATCAGAGACTGGAGGTGTATCCCTGCTTGACATAGTTAAAGCGTGGATCGAGAGGAAACAATTGTACGGACTTCTGGCGAGGAAAGGTGGAACTTCGGGAAGAGAAAGAGAGAGAGAAGAAATAAGAGGCCAGATATGAGAAGAAGAAGAGAGAGTATGAGAAAAGGAAGAGGAGAGAAGAAATTTTTAGAGAACGTAGTTACAATATACTCCATATGAGCAAAGGGTAAGCTGAAGGACAAGTCAGAGAGAGTATGGAAGGTAAAGTAATTATTTAGAGAATTCATGAGCGCAGAAGAGAAAGTGGTTGCCTATTATTAAAGCGAAATGCGAGAGCAACGCGCGCGCAGTCAAGACCCAGTGTGAGTAGAGATATGATATGAGAGTAGATAAGGAGTAGTTGTTCAACGCCTGGATGGAGTCTCCTCAGTCCTCACAATCTGGTGTTTCACTCATACAGTCCTGAGACAACGTAGATTCAAGAATTTTCGGTTTATCTAACATCGCCAAGACTCTTTTTGCCCGGGTCGAATGTCCTTACATCGAGGTCTCTTGATTACCCATTCTATAACATACCATGGCTTTCAAGATTACCTTAGCGATAACTCCATCATGAGAAGGCTCGATGCGATCCACGCCTCTACGCAAGCTTCTCTCCTTTCGTCTGATCCACTGGGTCTGACCGCCAGACTGACCGACTAGAATATTATCTATCTTATATTACGCATGAACTGATTGCAATGACTGGAACCACCTCCCTTTAGTTGTTTTCAACTTCCTTTACTATGACAATTTTAAGCGCCATGTACAAGGACTGGTCGACGTTACGATCGGTTCCAGTTTACAGTTGTTAGTGTAGATTGATTGGGGGGGAAATTTAGGTAGGCTCTGCTTGATCCACCCGAGGGAGAAATATATAGATATATATAGTAGAATGATAATAATATATATATATATATTATATGATATATATAGAGTAAATATTGTATTAGTAAAATAGTAATTGACTGATAATATATATTATATAATATATATATATTATATTTTTTTTTTTTTATATATATTTATATATATTGTGTGTGTGTATGTTGGTATGTATATATGTATATAATATTTTTAAAGTTTAGTTTTCAGTTATAAGATGTGTTGTGTTTAATGGTTATTCATAAATATTAAATTTTCAATTTTTAAAAAAGGAAACGTTACTATTACACTTTCAATAAAATAAGTTTTAGTTTTACTGTTTATTACTTTTTTCCTATTTTATTGCATAGTAATTTATAATATAAAAAAATGAAATTATGTTTATAAATGTAACTAAATAGAAAGGAAGTGTTTGAATAAGGTATGTGCTGTATTTCAATAAACTTCATTTTATGAATTGTCTAATATACTGAATTATATTCTCAGTTTTAAAAAATTATTTATTATTCTTTCACAGTAGTGAGGAACGACATGAATAGTTTTTTTTTTTTTTTTTGTTTTTTTAATAATAATAATATTAATGATTCTAATAATAATAATATATTAATAGATAAATAATAATAATAATAATAATAATATATTATTTATTTTTTATTCTTATAAAAATATTTAATTATATTCTTAAAATGATTATATTAACAAAAATAATAAAAAAAAAAAAAAAAAAAAAAAATATATATAATATAATATATATATAATATATAATATATATAGTTAATTATTATAAATTATAAGAATACAAATAATAATAATAAAAATGGTGAAGAACTCGAAAAAGTACTGTACCCCGCAAGGCAGAGGTGGAGGTTGGGCTGCAGGAAATTTCATATTAGCAACGTCTGAAGAAGAATGTAAAAAAAAAGATGTGTCCACAGCGAAAGATTCTACTATATATATGAAAATATATAGATTGTATAATATAAGAAAAATAGAAGAGAGAAATGTTCCATTTTTTAAAATAATAACTTTATTTTCATCGTATAATTTATTGTCAATAACTCATTTTTAATTTCCTATTTTATTAGATCAGATGTTCATTATATTAAAAATATTCATCTCTCTCTTACTCTCTCTACCTTTCTATTACTCTCATCTATTTACCTCTCTCATCTTCATCATCTATTATCATCTACCTATACTCATATCTTCTCTCTTCTCTCTCTTCATCTATTACTCTATACTACTACTCTATACTATCTCTCTATTACTATGTAAATATATCTCATTATATATATATATATTAAAATTTCTGTAGTTTATATTATTATTATTATTATATATTTATATTATTATTTATTATTATAATTCTCTATTCTACATTATTCTCAATTTACTAAAGTCCTTGTCTTCTTCTTCTTCTTCCTTCTTCCTTCTCCTCTCTCTCTCTCTCACTCTTCCTCTCTCTCTTCTTCTCTCTCTAGTATGAGACGATATGAAAATATAATAAAAACTACAAATCATTTGCCTCTCTCTCTCTGAGGGCTCTCGGGGTCTCCGGTGCTGGGGGGCGTGGGCGGGTGGGGGGTGGCGGGGTCGGTTCTCGGTAGGCAGGTGTTAGTGAATCACAGGTTGGAAACTACTACTACTGCTACTTCTACTGCTACTTCTACTACTACTACTTCTACTAACTACTACTTATCTACTACCTACTACTAAATAATAACTTCAATAATTAATATTATATAATAAAATCTATATTATAATAATAATAATAAAAAAAAATATATATTAAATGATCTATTCATTTTACTATTTATTTATATCAAATAAAACAAAAGAGATCTAACACAGAGCTCTCTTTGATCGATTAACTGAAATTTAATAGTAATTTATGAAAAATATGGGATATTTCCATATCATGAGACTAGTAAACCAAGTCTGATTATTATATTTAGCGCTATTGTTACAGATCTATTTTAATTTCAATAAAAAATTTTCTATCTACCAAATAGAAAAGACAACTAAAACATAAAAAACAGCAAAAAAAAAAAAAAAAAAAAAAAAAAAAAAAAAAAAAAAAAAAAAAAGAAAAGAAAAGAATTAACAAATATATAATTTTTAGATACATTTGACCAGTAGTTCATTTGACGATTAATTATTTATTACGCGTATTATAATATTAAATACTAAGTGAAACCGAAATGATTTAACTCAGCCATATAGGTAATGATATAGGAAAAATATGCACTGAATTCTCTCGAGAAAGCTTGTTAATATTGGAAGTAAATATAAGTATTGTTAATATTAAATATTCGATATTTCCATGGTCATTTTCTATACAATACGACATTGGTGTCTAAGGTTAGTTTGGTGGTATTAAGCCCAGAGATGGGAGCTAAGAGGCTCTCCTAACAATTGAGATATTGATGTTTGATGTCACATTTTCGCATCTTACATAATACTGTCATTACATCTTGATTGATTGACGATAAATTTGAGTATCATAAGGATGTAAATATTTAGAACAAATTTTAAAAAAAAATAATAGACGATATATGATCCTCGGCTATTCTAACTAACTATCTACAAAATATATTTTCTAATTTAGATTGTACAACATATTATTTTATTTAGTATTATTAAAAACATTTTAACAAGTAATTTAGAAATGTTTTAATTGGAAGGAACTCATATCCAACTTATAATTTATTTTTGCTAAATTTATAAAATTCTAAGTCAAACAAATGATATAGTTACTTTGGAATTATTTCTTTTCCATGTTATGACTATGTATAAAAAATATAAATGCTTCAGTGATGACATAAAAGTTTACTCACCTCAATAATAACAATATAATGGATGAATCCCAGTTTGTAGTCGTACAATTAAATAAAATAAGAAGAGAAAACCTTAAACAAAACATAGTCTTATGTAGAGAGAATAAATAAAAATAGAAGATAGAAATGTGAAAAGCGAAGGGAGAATTAGGATAAATAAAAATAAGAGATGGAATTGATAGCAGTTAATATCATAAATTTGTTACAATTCACAATAGATAAAAATTGTAAAGCCATAAAACGAATTAATATATATATATATATATATATATATATATATATATATATATATATATATATATATATATATATATATATATATATATATATATATATATATATATATATATATATATATATATTATATAATATATATATATATATATATATATATATATATATATATATATATATATATATATATATTATAAAGAAATAGACCCCATTGGTAACTGAAAATAAAATTTTTTCACTTTATATTCTGAGAGGATATTCAATTAATTTCTTGTTGCAATGTATAAAAAAAATGTAAAAAAAAAAATTTTTTTATTTTTTTAAAAATTATTTTCATATAAAAAGAATACGAGTGAGAGAGCGAACAAATTTCTTTATTATTTTCATAAATTTATCCTTATAATGTTTCATCATAAAATGTTGAAGGATATGTGTGAATGCATCATAAAAGTAATCTTACTTCGGTTCATACAAAACTAATTTAATTTTAAAATATGAAATGTATTTAAAAAAAAATTTCATAACAGCTTCGATCTTCTTACTATATTTGAAGTTTCATTTTCATGTATTTATTCGAAATATCTAATGATATGTATTTTTAAATTTTTTTTTTCTTTTTCTTTTTAACTTAAGCATTCTATGTCATTTTTTGCTGTTTTTATTGTTGTCTTTCTATTTAGATAGAAAATGAAATGACAAGGCCTAAATAATCTGCAGAAAATTCCCATTTCAATTTAATATCTTCGATCAAAAATTTGACTCTTTTTATTTTATAAAAAAAGAAAATAAGTTTCTTAATTTTTAAATGAAAATTAGGTGAAGTTTTTGCAATTTTTATCCTAGAGAGAGAGAGAGAGAGAGAGAGAGAGAGAGAGAGAGAGAGAGAGAGAGAGAGAGACAGAGACGAGAGAGAGAAGAAGGAGAGAGGAGAGAGAGAGAGAGAGAGAGAGAGAGAGAGAGAGAGAGAGAGAGAGAGAGAGAGAGAGAGAGAGAGAGAGAGAGAGAGAGAGAGAGAGAGAGAGAGAGAGAGAGAGAGAGAGAGAGATTTTATAGAGAGAGAGAGAGAGAGAGAGAGAGATTTTATATATATATATATATATAATATATATATTATATATATATATATATATATATATATATATAATATAATATATATATATATATATATATATATATATATATATATATATATATATATGAAGGAGAATTCTTCGCTGTGAACACCTTTTTTTTTAACCATTACTTTCTTCCCACGTACGGTTGCAGTAATATGAATATTTCTGCAGCAGACTCCACTCTTGCCTCTTGCGGGATACAGTGTGTATATATTTATATATATATATATATATATATTATATATATATATATATATATATATATATATATATATATATATATATATATATATATATATATATATATATATATATATATATATATATATATATATATATATATATATATATATATATATATATATATATAATATATATAATATATATATATATATATTATATATATATATATCTAAGTATTAAATATATATTATATAAAAAAAAAAAAAAAAAAAAAAATAAATAATAATAATAATAATAATAATAATATTATAATTATATTATTATTATTATTATTATTATTATTATTATTATTATTATTAGTGATGGGATGATGACAAAAAAAAAAAAAAAAAAAAAAAAAAAAACGATTCCGATGTCGTTCCTCACTACTGTGAAAGAATATGAATATACTTTTTAAAAAACCTGGAATATAATTAAGTTACTATATTAGAACCAATTCCATAAAATGAAGTTTATTGAAATACAGTACATACCTTTATTCAAACACTTCCTTTCTATTTAGTTACATTTTATAAAACAATAATTATCATTTATTTTAATATTATAAAATACTATTGCAAATGAAATAGGAAAAAAGTAATAAAACAGTAAAGACTTGAACTTTATTTTATTGAAAGATGTAAAGGAATAACGTATTTCCTTTTTTAAAAAACTGAAAATTTAATATTTATGAATAACCATTACCCACAATTCTTATTATAACTTAAGCTAAATTTGGAAAATGATATCTATTCGCCCTGCATTCTTAATGAAAATTAAATACTCTCATATATATATATATATATATATATATATATATATATATATATATATATATATATATATATATATATATATATATATATATATATATATATATATATATATATATATATATATATATATATATATATATATATATATATATATTTCTCCCCGGTGGGAAAAGGCCAGAGGCCTACTAATTTCCATCACTACTGGAACCCGATCGTTAAACGTCGACAGTCTTGATACATGGCGCTTAAAATTGTAAAAGTAAAAGGAAGTTGAAAAAACAAATAAAGGGAGTGTGTTCCAGACTTGACCAGTAGAGTACATATAAGATGGAACACATATTTAGCGGTTAAGTCTGGGGTCAGACAGTTGGACAGAGAAAGGATGAGAGACTGTGTAGAAAGGCGTGTCGCACGAGCCCTTCTTAACGGAGGAGGTATGCTACAGGATAATTTTGAAGAGCAGTGTCCAATGTATTAGCAATGGTATAAAGAGACTGATGCAAAAATTCGACGGGCAAAAAGAGATTGGAGATAGTTAGATAAGACGAAAATCCCTTGAATCTACGTTGTCATGGAAAACTGTATGAGTGAAACCACCCCAGATGTGTGAGGACTGAGGAGTACTCCATACAGGGGTGAACAACATCCCTATAAAGAAGAAACAACTGCGGTTGATTTGATCCGCATTTTGCTTCAATAAGGCAACCACTTTTCTCTCTCGCAGATTTCTAAAATATTATCCTCAATATTTCTGAATTGGCTCATGTACTTTGTCCATATTGAGTATATTGTAAAATGTTCTTAATCAAAATTTTTCTTCTTTTCACATTTCTTTATGTTAATTGCATGTAATTATATTATCCTTTTGTTAATTTATCTTTCTTTGAAAGCATTTGAACCAAAGATATGTCCAAAAGAAGCACGACCTTAGTTCCCATTTTGAGCCTCTCACTCCTTTTTTTTTATTATCTCCTTAATTAAAATAGTGAGTCATAATTTCCCATCTTTTTTTTAGTTTCTTAAAGATTTTTTCGAAAAGGAAAATTTTTTCACATCAGTCGTTTCTTACACAGTTCCCCTTGCAGAGCAATATATATCAGTTCCCCTCACCATCCAATATATATATATATATATATATATATATATATATATATATATATATATATATATATATATATATATATATATATATATATATATATATATATATATATATATATATATATATATATATATATATATATATATATATATATATATATATATATATATATATATATATATATATATATATATATATGCGTGCGTGCGTGTGTATTTGTATGTGTATGTTCAAAGCTATGTGCGTTTATGAGAAAGCATTGAGAAGTTCAAAAGCAATGTTATTATGAGTCATTGTTCTTTAAGCCGTTTCGCCCGAAAAGAGAATCGCTTCACGCACTTTTACATGCGTGCACTCACCCATTGATTTAATTTTGCGTGTGTGTGTGCGTGTGTGTGTGTATGTGTATGTATAGTTTTTTCTGTATATGTGGAATATTATTTGTTACATTGTCTCATTGGTTGATGTGATCAGCGAATGTTCTTTCCCCAATAATATATATATTATATATATATATATATATATATATATATATATATATATATATATATATATATATATATATATATATATATATATATATATATATATATATATATATATATATATATATATATATATATATATATATATATAATATATATATATATATATATATATATAAATATATAATATAATATATATATATATATATATATTATATATATATTGTGAGTGTATGTGCGTAGGAGCGCATTTTTTGTCTGTGTAACGCACGCGCCTTTCAAATGGGGCGGGGTTGTGAACGTGAATCTAATTCTGGTGCCGTTGCTTCTTCTGCTGCTCTTCTTTCCGAGTCTTGCCTTGCTTGTCAAGGGTTCATCTTTTGTCTTTCGTCCCCTTCCCCCCCCCTCCCCCCTCAATCCTAATTTTGCACGATTTAGGTGCTTGCAAAATAATTCCTCTTCCATTATATATATATATATATATATATATATATATATATATATATATATATATATATATATATATATATATATATATATATATATATATATATATATATATATATATATATATATATATATATATATATATATATATATAGTGGATGTGAAGCGCAGTGTAAAGACCTACCAATTAAACTTGTGTGTAATAAGCTTTGCGCAAAAAATGTTTTTATTAGTTGATGTAGTGCGTGTTTTTAACCAGTGATTGACTGCCTTCGTTGCGGGAGTGATGGAAGAACCCGTTCGCAACTTTGTTTTAACGTTTTCAAAAGTGTCCTTGGGGATTTTGGGGACGTATGTGCTCGATCGGGGTTTGCTCTTACTGGGGATTACAAAGGAAAGTGGGTAACGAACAACCGGACGGAAAACCTTTGACTAAGAGTTCCCTGAAGGAGAATGTCATTACCACATCTCCTCCAGCAGCAAAGGATGACACTTGCAAGAATGGTATGTTTCGCCAGTTTGACAAAGGAACAAAGTCATCATTACAGTCTTTATCTCCAGTCCCTTCTGTCGGGGAAAAACGACGAAGGCGCAGAACTTGGAGAGAAGATTTTAGGCCTTATAATGTTTGGGCTTTTGTAAGTCTTCAAATTTAATACGCCATATATATATATATATATATATATATATATATATATATATATATATATAATATATATATATATATATATATATATATATATATATATATATATATATATATATATATATATATATATATATATATATATATATATATATATATATAGTATATATATATATATATATATATATATATATATATATATATATATATATATATATATATTATATTATATATATATATATATATATATATATTATATATATATATATATATATATATATATATATATATATATATATTATATATATATATATATAATATAGGTGTTTTATATAATTTTGAATAACGTAAGATTATATGAGTTTTTTTTTTTTTTATTGAAAGCTTTCTGACACTTTTAATCAGTATAAAACAAACTCTATGATTACATTATTATTATTATTATTATTATTATTATTATTATTATTATTATTATACTAATTCACGATGTTGCCGTTTTGGAGTACGAATGAAAATTTCTTCGAGTTGTTTGTTAACACTTTTTTTTGTATAAATTTTCATCGATTTTATAATAAAAATAAAGTATATTCAATGTTTAGCGGTATTTGAGTTTAATTGTGTTGCGTGTTGGTTTGATATTCTTTGAAAGTAGTGTGATTATCGATTTTGTGATTCCACCTAAAACACTCAAAAGGTTTTGTAACATACTGTAAAACTTTGCAAACCTCTTTAAGAAGAGGAGGGTTAAAGAAGGATGGACATGGAAGCGAAATAAACGGTATAACAGACAAGGTTGGTATGAAGACGATAGATTGAATAGAAACTTTTATGATGTGTGTATCGTGCCTTGGAGCAGTGGATGTGTAGATTCTTGAGATGGAAATGAGTGCTCAATATAATATTAGTAAAGGTGAATGCTGTTTATTATGCATGTCTATGCTTCATTTCATGTTCATGATTAACTTTGAATATTGTAAATGTGGTTTAAGTTTGCAAGAGATTATTATTAAGCATAATTTTATTATAAGGGTTTTCCTCTCACGGTAATTCTTATTCATAATAATTCTCTTGATTTAATTGATTCCCTTTACATATTCTGTATTTGTTTTTGTAAGATTGATTTCGTACAACATATTCATTTTATCATCAGGTAGAGATATTGTGAACATGAAAGTGCATATATTATTGGAATGAGCGTTCCTTTTATACACAATACATGCAGATGACTTTCATCAATTCGATTCCTAGTAAGATGCTGTGGAAATGTATGAAATGAGAATAAATATCAGAAAGCTGAGAGCTTTCAAGATGTATATGTCTGTGTTAATGGCACAGTGCACGCTGAATATGAAAATGAAATGTGGTCTCTCTCTCTCTCTCTCTCTCTCTCTCTCTCTCTCTCTCTCTCTCTCTCTCTCTCTCTCTCTCTCTCTCTCTCTCTCTCTCTCTCTCTCTCTCTCTCTCTCTCTCTCTCTCTCTCTCTCTCTCTCTCTCTCTCTCTCTCTCTCTCTCTCTCTTCTCTCTCTCTCTCTCTCTCTCTCTCTCTCTCTCTCTCTCTCTCTCTCTCTCTCTCTCTCTCTCTCTCTCTCTCTCTCTCTCTCTCTCTCTCTCTCTCTCTCTCTCTCTCTCTCTCTCTCTCTCTCTCTCTCTCAAGAGAGATCCTAAGAGTAAAGTAAAGAGATATCCCGGTTTGACGTCAAAACAGGTATAAAATAGGGCAGTATGTTGTTTCTACTGTTGTTTATTGTATATAGAGAGAGATTCAAGGAGATGAATTTTTACATACTGCATTTTGGAATGTGGGAGGGCGAGATGTTGAAACATGGCTCAACAGGTTGAATGGCTATTTTGAAGAAGTTCCTTTAAAGATCAATATGGACAGTCAGACTATGAGGGGAAGAGAAAATGGGGCTAAGGTTTTAGTCTATATATATATATATATATATATATATATATATATATATATATATATATATATATATATATATATATATATATATATATATATATATATATATATATATATATATATATATATATATATATATATCTGGAAAAATATATATATTTTTTTTTTTTTGCGTTTCTCCCTCCATTCCTCCTAAAATCTTCCCCTCACCCTAACTTCCGACACGGGAAATTGGTAAATTTGTTTTTTATAAAGACAATCGAAATAGTACAAATAGAGAATTGATTTTCTTCATTCTTTAGAATAATTTAAAATAAATTTATAAATAAGAAGAACTAATACCTTCTTTAAATAATGATAAGAAATTCTTGTTGATTGTAGTTTTAAAATGTTGCAGTACAAATAATGTTTGAAGTTAAAAAATTATAGATTCTACTTATATTTGGATAGAAAAAGTAATAGTTTTTTATTAATAAAATCTCTACAGACTTTGAAGATTTTGAAGAAAAAAAAAAAAAAAAAACAGTTTTTTTTTTTTTTTTTTAAAATGAATAATTTTTTACGGTATTTTTTACGGTTAATATTTTACTTTACTTTATTTATGCGGTAGCGATTCATGTCTCAGTGCATTTTGATCAAATTTAACTACATGGGTTTCAGTTTGACCATTCCCAATATAAGTAGTAATAATTAACAGAGATTTGATTTTGTACAGTTTTAACATGTTTCATTGGCCTTAAATTGTTACAATGCTGTTGTTGATGAAATGATGCAGACATTTTATCTCCCTTTCTTTTGAAAATCTTAACTTTTTCAGTATTTTTTTTTTATTTTTTAAATTTTTTTAAATTAAAAAGGAATAGTCTGCCATTGAAATTATTAAAGAGAGTTTTTGTCCTGAGATTTTCGATGGATAACTTTTCCATTTAAAAATAAAATTAAAAGTTTTATTTGGTAAATAAAATGGTTTCTAAAGCAAGGTGAACATATTTTTCTGACCAAAAATCAGGTCGCTTCTGAACATTGCCCCTCCTCCCCCCACAAATACCCTGCTCATAAGGGTTTTAAGGGATGTATAAAGAAAGGTGATTTTTAATTAATATAAAGAAGAAATATGATTGTTGTTTTCAAAAAACAAGTCAAATGGTTTATTAGTTAAGGACATTCTACAAAAAAAAATTCATTTTTTGCTATCTAATTTAAACAAAAGTTGGATAAAATACTATTATCCGTCCCGATTTACCCTCTAAAAAAATCGGGACGGATAGTTATCTTATTCTGAAGTCAATCCTTTTAAATTAACTGAAAATTATAGAATTAAACATTTGTGGATGATTTAGATTCCTAGTTTCACTACTTTCACATTTGAGCAGATTAGTTTATATATATATATATATATATATATATATATATATATATATATATATATATATATATATATATATATATATATATATATATATATATATATATATATATATATATATATATATATATATATATATATATATATATATATATATATATATATATATATATATATATATATATATATATATATATATATATATATATATATGTGTGTGTGTGTGTGTGTGTGTGTGATTAGTTATATACTTTTCTCCCCATGATGAAATATGAGAAAAAAAAAAAAATAATGAGTTGTAGTCATACAACTTTATAGTGGGTGTTTCCAGGACGAGTGACTGCATGGACCGAATTCGTCATGCATCTCATCAACTAATTTTCTTCCCTCCACCCTCTTCAAAAGTAGAGTAAGCAAAAAGAAATATATATATATATATATATATATATATATATATATATATATATATATATATATATATATATATATATATATATATATATATATATATATATATATATATATATTGGCCTGAAAAATTTCCACCAGTGTTGGGATAAGTAACTTGTTAACTTAATAGCTGACAAGAACTGTCACACATTTGAAAGTGTGCAAGTGGAAGGAGGAAATGTGGAAAATAGAAGATGAAGGAAGTGTGTTCCAGACTTTATCAGTGGAATGCATATAAGAATGAGCATAGTGTTTAAGTGTGAATAAGAGTGCTGGATTGAGAATGATTTAGACTGTGAAAAGGTAAGTGGTACTACCTCTCCTTAGAGGAGGCGGTATAGGACTAGAGTATTGAGGAATAGTGTTGTTATAGTGATAGTATAAGTAGAGTGATGCAACAGCTAAAAAGAGATGATACTGAAGGAGATAATGACAAGGTGTGGAACAATCCCAGATATATGTTGCAGCATAAGGATGATCTTCGTTCTTGTATAATGTATGAAATAATTAAACAATAATATAAAGAGGAAAGTAATCCACTGAAAGTAAACAATTAATTTTACTCATCTAAAATATAAAACTCAAAGAAAAATCAAACCCAATATATATATATATATATATATATATATATATATATATATATATATATATATATATATATATATATATATATATATATATATATATATATATATATATATATATATATATATATATATATATATATATATATTAATTATATAGCAATTATTGTAAAACCTTTCGTTATTTTAATTAAGAAAATAAATGATGAAAACTTTAATCAGTGAATTCGGAGTTATTTCTTTAAAGCAACAATTATTATATAAGTTAACATACTCAATCCCGCATAATATATATATATATATATATATATATATATATATATATATATATATATATATATATATATATATATATATATATATATATATATATATATATATATATAATCTTTATTATTTATTATTATTATTATTATTATTATTATTATTATAATAATATTAAATTCCGTTTGAATTCATTAAATTAGCAGGTATACAGGATAAAAGAATCCTGTGCTTCTTCATCAAGTTTATCATGCTGTGTTATTTCAACATGTCTTTGAATGCAAATGAAATATATACATTTGTCTGACACTCGACTCTCTAATTAATACACGAATTTTATAACTCCTATAATGCGTTGATAAACCTGTAGTTGTTTTCATTGATAAGGATGTTGAAATTGTAAGAATAACAACCTTGATGTGAGGTTATGGTATAAATGTATAAAAGAACTGTATATTGCATAAAGTTATGTCCTAAATACGGTACTATAAGATGAAAGTTTCATTTGAAAATAACTCATTATATTTAAAAGCAGAAATCGTGAATCCATTCATTTGAGTAAGATTCACAACACTGGCATTAGAGTAAAGATTTTGAGAGAGAAAATTTTTCTATAAAATTTTCTGTTTACCTGTTATAGGTTCTCTATTACTTATTTTAACTATCATTTTAAACTGTAATCCGCGTAAACATTACTCAGGTTGTAATTATTTACCAGTTAAGTTACCAATTAAAATTATATCAAATTTTTCAAAATATATTTTCAATCTACCTCATTAAATCTAAGGAAAATTTCATAATATTTAATAATAATAATAAAAACATTGGATGGTCGCATTTTGACAATCTTGCACTTGCTGTATATATATTTTGACCTACACATTCTTTCATTGTTAATAACTTTATATAATTTTCAGCTTCTAAGGATTGGTTCTTATATTTCAAATATTTCAAGAATAACAT
>SEYY01000297.1:97500-112500 GCA_009176605.1 Armadillidium nasatum
TTTTCTCTGCCCCAGATAGAAAGTCGGGAAAGGTCAGAGGTCAGTTGCTCCTCGGCCACCATTTTTGCGTCAATTAACTGCCGCTGGGAGTGGCGTATTTCAAATTGGAAGAAGTGTTGAAGTGTGTAGTCATTTGCATAGGAGTGGATGCGTGATTAAGTAATTGAGAGAAAGTCTTTAATGAAAACAAGAAAAAAGAGTTGAAGTTAGGACACATCCCTTAGGAACACCACTATTAATAAATTTATAGGAAGAACTGTGTCAGTCTACAACAGCTGTTATAGAACGACAGGAAAGAAAATCAGTGAGTATAAATTCCGAAAGAGGAAAGTGTAAAATTCGAAGATTTGTGCAACACTCTGTCAGAGGCTTTCAATATGTCTAGCGCGACACCAAAAGATTTACTGAAATACCGAAGAGAGGAGAACCAAGAGTCACAGAGAAAGGAAAGGAAATCACCAGTAGAGGTTTTTTTTTTTATATATATACAAAAGCCATACTTGAGATCAGAGGTAAGATTTGAAGAATTAAGATGTTTCCAAATCTTAATGTTAAAGATATATTCGAAAACTTTAGAAAGAACGGAGGTCAAAGAAAAGGAACGGTAGTTGGAGGGTTGAGTGGGATCTCCCTTCTTCTGCACAGGCTGAATGAAAGGACGTTTCGAGCAAGAAGGGAAAGTTGAAGTAGAAAGACAGACAATATTTTGCCAAAGCAGGGTGCAAGCTAAAAAGCACAGATATTGAGAATCACAGGAGGGATGCCATCAGTCCCCTACTCTTTCTTAGTGTAAAGCTAGGAAGGAGCAGAAATGGGCTTCTTTAGAAGAAATTGCAGTTTTAGACATAAAAGGGTCAAAGGAGGAGGTATAGCTCCGAAATCATCTAAAGTTGAATTAGTGGCAAATTTCTGATCAAAAAGTTTAGTTTTTGAAGAAAGCAAAACTGCAATTGTGCTGAAAGAAAATACAAGTGGAGGGAAAGAAGAGGCAGAGTTTGAGTTGACATTTTTTGCAAACTTCCTGAAAGAGGAAGAGGATCCAGAAAAATTATTGCATTTTGAATTGAGAAATGAGTTTTTGGTGTTACAAAGAACAATAACAGATTTTGCACGATTTTCTGAAGTTTGAAAACAACGGTAATTCCAGAGGGCAGCATCTATGCGGGAAATTGCACGATAATAAGCACAGTTCAACCAAGATTTGTAAGGTTTAGTAGAAGGGAAAGATTATAGAATGTAGTCTCCATGCCACAGTTAATTACCTCGGTAACGCTCTCTGCACAAGCATAGTGACCCCTACCACGGAAACGATAAGCATTCCACAGGAAATCAAAGAAGTACGACCGAAAGTCCTACCAGCTTTGGCGCCAAATGTCACAAACGTTCCTCCAAATAAGTTGGAATCTATCTTGCGGAAGACTTAAATATATTGAAGAGGATACTTAGATAAGAAAGAATCGGAAGAACCCAGAGGAGGATAGAGTTTGACAGTATAAGGATAACGATTACAAGTTTAAAAGAAATTCTAGAATGTTAAGTTTATCTCCAAGATTATCAAGGATACTATTAGGGAGATGCACCAACTACTCAATGTCATTTTGGATGGAGAATTGAAGACACGTTCACCGACTGTATCATTAAAATTAAAGAAAATCATTGGTTGTGCTGAACATTGAAATCACCTAATATGATAATTTCTGAGAAAGGATAAGAAGAGAGAATTTTCTCTGTTTTGGAGTTTAGATAGTCAAAGAATTTAGGATAGTCAGTAAAATTAGGAAATAAATAAACAACAAATGAATTTAGAAGTAGAATAGTAAGAGAGTTTTAGCCACGAAAGAGACACGAGAGTAAACAAAATCGTAGCGCACATATTCATTACAACCTCCTTTGGCTGGAAACTGAGAATAGAGACTGTAAAGAGTAAACAGAATATGGTTTGCTATCAGAACGCTCAAGCACCTGAGTTCCCGTCAAGAATAAGAGGTTAGGTCTATAAGAAGAGAGGTGGTGTTCAACAAAATGGAAATTGTTTTGAAGACCTCGAAGATTACAAAAATTAATGAAGAAAATAAACCATGCACTAGGGCAAGTCTTTTGCAAAGTCTTGATGGCACCAACCCTATATCCACTTATCAATAGTTTTGTTTAGCAATGTAACTACAAAAAACTAGGTATTACAGATAGCAGAAAAATTAAATTTTATGATCGTTGAACACTTTCAATTTTGTTTCAACCTAAATTGGCACAGTAAAAATATTGGTATCGATATCGGAAGTTTTAAAATTATTGGGATCGGTATCGGTTAATAATTTTTGGTATTGCTCCATCCCTAAAATATATATATATATATATATATATATATATATATATATATATATATATATATATATATATATATATATATATATATATATATATATATATATATATATATATATATATATATATATATATATATATATATATATATATATATATATATATATATATATATATATATATATATATATATATATATATATATATATATATATATATATATATATATATATATATATATATATATATATATATATATATATATATTATATATATATATATATCGCAAACTAAAATTTAAAATTTTTTGGCTATAGATAGACAAAATTTGAAAGTGGGAAGGGAAAAAACTTAAGATTCGTGTCATTTATACTGAACTCTGCCATGGAATGAGCTCGCCTGAATTTGACTAAACACCAGTACCCGAATCCTTGTACTGGTCTGATATATATATATATATTATATATATATATATATATATATATATATATATATATATATATATATATATATATATATAGTATATGTGTATTTGTGTTTGTGTGTTTGTGTGCGCGCGCGCTTGTATATGTAAGTATGTGTAGGATTAAGATTGTAGCATCTTTAAGGAGAAATTGTTTGTAGCTTTCTTGACCTTATTTAATATATATATATATATATATATATATATATATATATATATATATATATATATATATATATATATATATATATATATATATATATATATATATATATATATATATATATATATTATTTTACCTTTAGTAAGGGGGAATGAACGATCTAGGGCCTATAATATAATCCTATATACATTATTATTGACTAATATTAACTATATATTTATATTAACATATAATATTACATCTCTTATTAAAACATTGAGAAGAAAATCTAAGGGTTCACAAGGGAAAAAAATTCAAGAGGGTTTACTAAATTTATCTTATTTTTACTCTCTTATTTTATATCTCCGCAATGCTTTGTGTGGGAACGAAAAGAATCGAAAGTGTAAGTTGTGATTTTTTAGCATCCTCCTCTCTGGAAAACTCATTTTCTCATTTTAACAGGGGCACTCATCATCTCTGCATCTCTTCTTCCAAATCTTTTAAGATCCTTACATCTTCAAATGCAATGGATCATCTTTCAAAACACATCCTCACACTTTATGTTTGCATCCTCCTCTCTTTCATTCTTGCTGCATCTACGGTCGGCTCTCGCCCCAGTCGGTTTCTTTTGACCTCTCGATGTGTGCATCATCAATCGGCATCTGTGCCGCGGACCATAACTCACTCCCTCATCATCTTATGACGCAATACACTCTCTCTCTTTCTTCAGTTCTACTCCTACTACTCTAAAATCATCACTACTACAAACTTTCGTTGCTTCACGATCCATCGGCAACTCTTCTCTCACTATCACCCCCTCTCTCTCCTCTCGGAAATTTTCTTCTTCTTTTTTCTCTACTCAGCACATTTCCAAATTTTAAGTTCAAGGATCTATTTCTCATCATCAACATCTCACTAACTACTTCCCTTTCTCATTTTTCTCAGGTGTCTCGTCCCATTCGTTGTCTTGTATCCCTAGTTAGGTAAACGATCGCCAAAACCACATTATGACCTCCATACTTTTAGTACAATAAAAACTTTAACTCACGAAAAATTGGTCGTAATGCGGCAATATCCCATTTACTACCTCCCTCCTTCTGCTTCTCGGATCATTTTCTTTTCATCAAGCTCACATTCCTAATTCATTCTAAGTCACCCAGGTATCATTTCAAATAACATCCAACACACTATCGATCTTCTCTCTCCCCTCACTTTCTCTCCTTTCTCCACTCTGCTATGATAGCACTACTAATTATTGTTTAGTTGTTTTAACTGACTCCCTTAATTAAACAGAAAAGTAGAGTGAAAGTGTTTTAATCTGCATGTCGTACACAATTTAAGTTGGATCTCTCAATTCATATATCAACAAAAACTGTACATTTTAGTTGATACTGAGATAACGTAGAGAAACACTTTTTTATTTAATGGAATTTTATAGAACATTGGAGATATGACAACTTCTATCTAAAGAGACATTTGTATATCAATGGTCGGATAGTACAGAGTGCATTAAAAGTATGAAGCCAGGATCAAGAAGCCCAGCTCCTCTAGGCGTGCTTTAGAAAAAGATTTCCTTTCTATCTATTTTCTTTCTTTTTTACTTCTTACTTCTTGTTAGGATTCACACCTTTTCTCCGAACTACATCTTTTATGAGGCACTTATTTAGGGCTTGAAAGAAGGGGAGTTCATTTTTGGCTGTTTCAATGAAAATACGACGTACACAAATAATTTCCCTATTAATTTTATTCGAGGGTGGCCTAATAAGGTTTTTGGTCATTTTGTACGAGATTCTACGAGTGAGAGGGAAGACAACGCCAAAAAAATCAGAGCTCAAAAACACACACACAAACATATATATAAATGAGACCATAACTTTAGTAAACTAACATAAAAAAAATAAAAAAAATAAAAAAAATACTCTTTTAGAAAACTTACGATATTTATTGGGTTAAATCCAGACTCACTTACAGGAGAGGGTTATAATAATCCATAAAGCACTAATAAGAAGATTTCTTTATACACAGCTATACTAATTTACAATATTTTTATATACTGTAAGGGATATATTTCTCAATAACATATATATATATATAACTCATACATAACTATAATCTCACTATTTTCAAAGTGGCCTATGTTTGATATAAACTATCAATATATATAGGAGAAACGATATATATCGCTTACTAAACTCCCCATTATATATAATAGACGCTAATATCTATGTAGTTACCATATAATAAACACTACATAAATAATTAGAGAGTATTTCCTCAGAATCGGCACCTAATCCATAACATCATAATAATAAAGATTTATTATTACTTTTATTAAATATTTAATATACATAGTTATGAAAGGAATTTAGATATAAGAGAATTAGAGACAAAGATTTGGCCTCCCTGAAGCTAATTCAAAATTACTAAAAATAAAAACATTTGCGTTACTAATAGTAATGCTTTCACTAATTCTTTTTAAAAATTTCTTCTTTGAAAAGCACCCGTCATGAGATTTTTCTCATGCAGTGAGGATCACAATCTTAGACAGATCCATGTAGTTTATTTTTCTCTTTTTTTTATTTTATTGTGATATTAATTGTATTTTCTCTTTATTTATATAATTCTAATTCTATTGTGTGTATTCTTCTATTTTTAACCTAGGGAATAAAACACTATTTTTACCAGAAAACCTTTTAACTGAGAGCTATTAACCTAAGCTTTCCCCTATAGCTCAATTAGTGTAATACTCTGATAATATGAATGAGTATCGTATAATGGTAAATATCCATAATCACCCTACCTGATGAAATAATTTCTTATTATTTACAAGGGCTAACATTCAATTTTAAGTATATACATAATGAGATATAATTGTACTATAATAAAACATACACAAGTATATCATATATAATATTAATACTAACATTATATTTTATCAGTTAGATCACATTGTTTTGGCCTCTGTTAGTGAGAACGTATTACGAGGCATAAATACTACTCTAAATTATTATAATACATATTATAATACTATTATTATTAACATTATTAAAACAATTAATTCAAACATGAGGTTACTGTGATTCGATTATAATTATTAATTATCGAGACATAATTACTCTTTTATTTAATATATCCATCATTATTCATCATAGTTAACACTGGGCGAGAGTATCTTCCTTCTTTTTCATCTCCATGCAGACAGATCTTGTTTTGAGTCAATTGTAATTTGCCGTTATAACAAGGTTTATAAAGTTCTGTATGTTATTATTATATTACTAAAATAACTAACTAATCACTCAAATCATAATCTATATACCCTATATTTTAATCAGTGGCCTAAATTGACTTTTTGATACTTAATAGGGAAAAACTTGTAGTCTCTTATGAACAACTAAATTACTACAAATTTTATGAATCAATTAAACTATAGTACAATCAAATAACACTTATAACAAAATGTAATATTATATTGTGAACTATCCGTATCTATAAGAATCTCACATAAACCACCTCAAGGAAAACTTTACTATATTATTTTATTTAAAGCAGTCACTAATTCAAATTTTAAGAGTACAGAGGACTCGTACTTCAAATGCATATGAATACTAACAAAACTAAAAGCGTTTTCAAACGTTCCATGTAAAAAGAAGGTAATAAAATGTATGTTAGTTGTTCATATGCTTCATAGTATCTACTTTCTTCTTGCTCTACTTCGATGCGGCACCGCGAGTGTTTGGTCGGTCGGTCGGTCGGTTGGTTGCACTTAATGGTTGTCTGTCATGTTTTCGTGGACTATCACAGTGCTCGAGACTTCCGATGGAGTGTACACATCGAGAGTTCACACGAGGACCGACGAGATACTTATTGAGATACTTTATTTATAAATTTCATATTATTAAAGGGTATACAGAGAGAATTGAATTTTAAATTACTTATACGTACACTTATTAGTTGTGTAAAACTGAGATAATCATTTCTAAGAGTGTCGAAGCGAAATTAAGAAAATTTTTTTGTATATCTTATTGTAGAGTACAGAAATCAGCGCGTTGTCCTTTTTTGGCAACTATTAGGAGGCGTGATGACCTGAAATTTAGTGATCGCGGAACGATAAATTTATGTTCCTTCACTGAAACGCGCGTTTTAGGCGGCAGTAGGTTTTATAATAAGCAGAGTTGATATTAGATTAGATTGAGCAGAGAAACGAGATATGCGTTATTACGGACGAGACAAACATCCACATCGGACGCGAATAGACTTAATTGATTGAAAGACCCCCATATTTTTCACACCTTGGAGGGAGATGATATTGACTAGACTATCACCGTCAGGCAGTTTGGCCTTATCTATCTATATAAGCTGTCCCTTGAAATACGGATCTCGAAGGAGACGTAATCAAAAGAACTCCAAAATGCCGAAAGAAATTCCACAGTTGTGAATGCTGTCACTAACTCTATAAACAGAACTATTCTTAAAGAACGAATCGCAAATATAATAAAAAATATAAATAATAATAATTCAAAATACACAATACTACAATACTGTAGGGATCGGAATCGGCCACACACAAAGTTTCAATCCTTTAAATTGAACCTGAACGAAGGCACTGCCAAACCCAAGTCCACCTGTCGGAGGAAAATGGAGCAGAATTGGTGGACTGAGGTATATAGCATTTATTTTAGTAGGCAAGAAAACATTCTCGATGAGGAAACTTATTCCAAGACGACGAGCTTAAAAACTCAGTGGGTAAGGTAACACAAGGGAATATGAGATATTTCAAAAGGAGAAAGCGCCCAGCAAGCAACTTACCCTATATTTCTCAGTGGGCCAGCCGTATTTCTGTTTCGTAGGTGCCTGTAAATATAGTTGAGGAAGAGAATTTTACACGCACTCCCGCGTATAGAACCAATTCCCAATTTAATATACACTTGAATTCAATTGAGAAAGTAATGACAAAGAAAGAATACTCTCACAGTCTCTAATGGAGCACTCTATATGTTAGAGAGTGGACAAATCATATTATCACTTGTGTAATGAGCACGATTTTAAAAGAGATTAATATTTTGTACGGCAGTTCGGCTGTTAGTTCTTACATACCACATAAAGTATATGATCTCTAACGCTTGATAGCAATGAAAATGGGTGAGCTGTATAGAAAGAAATTAATTTTCCGGAGGAGAACTAAAGGATAGCAATGTTCACTCCATAAACTGCATGGCTGCAAGTCCCCTATAAAAGCGCTTGCAATTCCAAATGAAAACAAAATGAACTGAAAGATACTTGATTTTGCCTTGTTGGTATCAGGCAAAAACTTGCAATTTTCACAACAAATTTTACTATATGATTATCCGCATACAACTAGCTGGGAAAGAAAATGATGGATACTAGATAAAGACACGCGACACACCGTATTCTCTCATAAAAAATTTTCTAGGTTAGGTGGACCAACGGAAGATGAAATTGCTTTCCCTGGGATAGTTCTGAGCCATACTTTATTGGAAGCAGAACACTACGCGGATCGGCCATTCATCCGAAGCAAACCTCCATACGTTTCTACGACTACATGATATTTTTAGATTATGATATCAGCCTGATGCTAATAAATCGCTTAAAGAAAGTATGCAGGCTCAAGAAGAACAATCTGACATTGCTTATGACAATTATGCTGGGTCGCAATCCGTTTCTATTTCTTGAGAGACGCAGCTAAGTCAAATCACACTATAACTTCGCCTCTTTCGCTAAATTAATCAGCTATGAAGAGCAAATTATTTAAAACGTCTCTCATCAGACTAATGCCAATCTACAGTATTTCGTTCCCACTCTTTTTAAAATAATTAATAATAGTCACCAAGTTTACCTAGCAAAAAAGAAAATAAGGGATGGCATAAAATAAAAGTCTATCTCTATTTCATAGAGGAGACCCACAAATCCTGATACCTACTGCAGTACAACCGTTAGGGAACAAGTTGTTACAGCTGGCGCCCCAAATAACAAGAGGAAAGATTTTATTACAAGTCAGATAAGTTGGAAGACACATGGATCGTCTTCATAGAGCGAGAAGAGAATGATTTAAGGCTGACTCAGAGAGACAATCATTGAGTTTGATTTTAGGGAAATGCAAAATAGTAACATCTCCCATTGGATCTCGAGTCTTTGAGTTGCGATGGGTTTACTGGAGGTATTCAAAATAACAGCTAGCAATTCAATAAGATTCTGGTGAAATCTCGCGGCACAAGATAGGGTCTCTAAATTACGATATGCTTAGAAGAATGCAAATCGAAGTTAAGTAGAGAGAATATCTTCCTTTTTCATAAACCAAACGAGGTCTATAAAATAAACATTTTTGAATGCATATCAAGGTACAAGATGAGATACTCCAAAATTGATTTCACGTAGGAAGTTTTATGACATGCGTGAGGCAACAGAATGAGCTATTTCCCGTTTGAAAAATTGCTTTTCCACGCGTTGGCTGAATTCTTCAATACCAAAGAATTGTCGCCTTAGAGAATTCTCGTGCTACTCTAGAGTTATGTAAGAGACAATTAGAATTGCCGAAATTCCTGGATCAAGAGAGAGAGGAGATGAAACAAGTACAGCCACGAACAGAGGAGGGGAATCATTATGGAGCAGCACGCACACATTCAATAATAAGAAATGAGACATAAATGTGGAGAACGTACAGGCTCGCTGTATGATGAAATAAATGCAGTTGAGTACGAGGAGAATCCGAGACTTAAAGAGAGGCACCTCGCACACCAATTGATACACAATAGGGTTGGGAACTTCTGGGAGGCAGCATATCCAGGGTAAATCGTTGGATTAAATTATAAATGTCTCCCTATCGAGAGGAATGAAGTCCACAAAAAGTATATGAAGTTTTCCTTTTAACGCAGCACATTCAACTAATAATCCCTCCTTGTAAGAGAAAACACCGACTACGATACATTCGGAAGCCTCGATTCTCTTATATTTGAGCCAAAATCGGTAACCTCAGTTGAACTGCAAAGTAATCATTCTAATGAAGACTCTGACCATGATGCTATGCATGAAGATTCCGTTCATGATTTTCATTCAGAGGCGGAAAAACTATTTGAAATTGATTGTGATGACAGTGCGTTGAGTCCAGTTTTCGCGACTGAATTGACAGAAAATTATAAGAATGGCAATGCATATACTGAGGAAGTAAAACAAAAGGAGGAAATTGAAATAGAAAATGTCACAGAAAAAAGTAGTTTGTTAGATAAGAAAGTCTTAAAAAAAACTTCTTCTCATGTACATGTATCTAGTGATGAGGCCATTTATTCCAACAAAAATTTAGCTCTAAAGAATCTTGAAATTTTTCCAGTAAAAAATACTCTTGATAATTCGGTAAAAAAGATATGTGAAAAATTTAATCAGATATGCAATAATAATAATAATAATAATAATAATAATAATAATAATAATAATAATAATAATAATAATAAAAGTAATATTAGTAATAAGTTTTCTTTTAAGCAACCTCGGTTGCCATTTTTTGATAATGAAGACAGAGAATCCTGTACCGACGTGGATAAAACCAATTTTTTATTAACCTATGATTATCATCCTGATAACTCTGAGCCGATTTCTTCGACAACCACTTATACTTCTACGAATATAGACTGTGATAGTTTTAATTCTGGTTCTGACAGTGTTACGAGCATTGAGAGTGTTATATATAATGAAAAAGGTTCAAACACAAAAGAAATTTCACCACCAGATGAAGAGAAACCAGTTAAAAAATCTCAGACAAAAAAATATATTGTCAATCAATGTACAGAATCGGACACAAGTAGTGAGCACGGACGAGGAAGTGTCGTGGTTTCGCGTAATCTTTTAGATTCAGATTCCTCTTGGGACTATATTGAACCATATAAGGCCTTAGAATTGAAGAAATCTGACAGATTAAAGGATGAACTCCGAAACCAAAGCTCTAACGTTGACTCTGGAAACGATGAAGAAGAAGAAGAAGCAGATTTTTTATTGCTTTGTGAGCATCTCAAAAAATTAGATCCTCCAACAATATACGGTTGCTTCGCTACTTCAGAAGATGAAAGTCTTTATGAACGTTGTGAGGTTATGTCGTTTGATAATGGAAATAATAATAATAGTAATAATAATAATGATAATAATAATAATGATAATAATAACAGCAGCAATGATTTTCCAGTTAAACTTATGAAACATCATGTCTACCAAAGTATTGAGTCTTTGCGTTCGTTTTCACACAGAGGTTCATTTAGAACTGACGAATCTTACGAAAGTTGTCCATTACAAATGTGTGGCTCACGTGATGGTGAACCAATTTATGGAGCTAAAAATTCCAGATTCTTTAAATATATGAATGGAGCTTGCATTGATAGAAGACCCAAGGGGTGTTACAATGATGAGCATCCTTTCGTTGTACGAAATGGAGAGGTTATTCAACTAACAGAAGAGAGTTTCAAAGGATCTCGATGTAACACCAACAGCGAGATTAATAAAATGGACTCTGAAGTAGTTTTCACGGGAAGAGAAAGTTTTAATGAGTTTGACTGCACCGAGAAGGAGACTCTCCAAAATTTATCAAGATCTTGCATAATGAATGAAGTAGTGGTAGATAAAGAGCCCCATTCTCAAATTTCATTACCTCTCCTTGAATCGGATGACAAATTAAAAAAAGTTCAAAAATTTGGAGTATCTGTCGGCAATGAACAAAACGAACGAGTTATCCAGGAACTTAAGATGAAACTCCGACGGAAATTTGATTCTTTAAATTTAAAAGAAAATGATTTCGTTCGATCTGAAAAAGAAAATGAGGCCGTCGGTTCAATTTTGGGATCCGTTGCTTTAAAGAGGGCGCAGTTGGCTCCTAAGATGAGTAAGATTATTGATTCTCTTTGTAAAAAATTGGAAGATGAACCTCGGGAAGAAGCGGCATTATCTCCTGAAAATGTTTGTATGAAGCAAGAGGGAAACTATGGTTTAAAAGATTCTTATAATAGTTCCAAAAAGGATTTTCAAAAATTTCTTCCACAACATTTCCTTGATGGAACGTATGGTTGCGTGTCAGAGAAAGAAGGGTCCCTGATTTGGGTTCCAACTCCGGATTATTCACCATTTTCAACTCTGCCGAAAGAAGACGGAGCTCCAAAAAGTGAAGGTTTTATGCCATTAATGGTTAGTTTAGACGAAAATTCAAACTTTGATTTTACTGATATTGAAAAACTTCTCCAAATTCATTTGTCATTTACTAAAAAGAATTCGAGCAAGAAATCTCTTGAATCCGCCCTTGTTACGGAGGAGAGACGCGCGTGCAGAGCAGCTTTGGGCTCCTCTGTTTCAAAACGATCTGTTCGCTTCGATACGAAAAAACAACTCTCCGATTTAGGTGTTGGGGCAACATGGTCTGATCTCGAGAGCGTTATATTTGCTGAAGACAGATCTTTCGGTTCTGAAACGGTTGAACAAGGAAGCCGGTCTTTGTCTTCGGTTTTGGTGGAAGCTAATGCTACGTCTGTACTGCAGCATTTACCGGAAACGCGAATGGAATCGTACAAAGATGATTGGCTTTTATGGGATCAGCTTGCAAAGATGAGAAAGAGCAAGAGTCCTGAAGATCAAGAGAGATGGAGGATGGAAAAGACCAAGAGAATGCTCTTATGGATACACCTTTCAAATAATAATGCCCAGATAGAATGGTGCTACAAAAGTCATTGGTGGAAGGTTAGTGTGTGTGTGTATATATATATATATATATATATATATATATATATATATATATATATATATATATATATATATATATATATATATATATATATATATATATATATATATATATATATATATATATATATATATATATATATATATATATGAGACAAATCTTTCTCCAACTCAGTTATGATTATTAATATTGTAATTAATTGTAAAAATATTATTTCTGATCTATTTGAATTTAATCTTAATTCATTTTAGTATCCTACATGCAATACTATATTTTTATTTTATTTAAACTATATATATATATATATATATATATATATATATATATATATATATATATATATATATATATATATATATATATATATATATATATATATATATATATATATATATATATATATATATATATCCACGTTTAAAGTTTGCTGTCGGGGAATCGAACCCGGGCCCTATAGCAAATTTTAAACATGGATGTTTAATATATTTAGTCTGCGAGAGTTTTATTATGACATTATATATATATATATATATATATATATATATATATATATATATATATATATATATATATATATATATATATATATATATATATATATATATATATATATATATATATATATATATATATATATAATATATATAATTTTTAGAATTATTATTTATGGCTAAGATTAATTGTGAAATTTCTTTAATTGTTGGAATTGGTGGTTGAATTCATAGTCATTGAGTTTTTCGAGATAAATGACTTGACGAAAGACTACGCCTTCGAAAACGTTGTTATAAAAACAATTTTTGAAATGAGCCTCAAGTAATGCGTACTACATTTTCTATTGCTCGACTTTTTGAATTTGTTAGGTGAAAACGTATTTAATTTTGCTCCGCAAATATTTCGTCTAGATTTGATAATATCGTATCGTATAACTTTCTTTACAAAATCCTTTAAAGTGTTAAATTTCAATCTTTATCAACTTCGTAATTTTCGTTCAAAGATAACATAACTTTAATGGAGATTTCCGTCCCTTTTGTCTTAAACTATTAATGGCGAAGGTTCAGGTTATAGTTTAACTTCGTATATATTGTACATTTGCTATCGCGCTGGACATATCGAAAGCCGTCGATAGAGTTTGTCACAAAGCTTTGATTTTTAAACTTCCCTCTTTCGGTATCTATCTTTCTCTCTGTGATTTTTTCTCTAATTTCCTTTCCGGTCGTTCTATAGCAGCTGTTGAAGACGGCCACCGTTCTTCCATTAAATTTATTAATAGTGGTGTTCCTCAGGGTTCTGTCCTATCCCCAACACTTTTTCTGCTTTTCATTAATGACCTTCTCTCTATTACTTAATCTCCTATCCACTCTATGCCGATGACTCCACCCTTCATTACTCTTTTCAGTTTGAAAGGCGCCCTTACCAACAGCAGTTAATAGACGCAAGGAAGGTGGCCTTGGAGCAACTAACCTCAGATCTATCTCGTATTTCAAATTGGGGCAGAGAAAACATGGTCGTTTTCAATGCCTCAAAAACTCAATTCCTCCATCTCTCTACTCGACACAATTTTCCACACAATTATATCTTCTTCGAAAACACACAACTCAAACCTTCATCTGTCCTTAATATTCTTGGTGTTTCTTTTTCTCGTGATCTTTCTTGGAAAGATCACATTACTTCTCTTTCTAAACAAGCTTCTAAGAGGTTGGGTGTTCTGAGGCGCCTTCAGAACTTCTTCACACCACCCCAGTTGCTTGCTCTTTATAGGGATGTTGTTCGCCCCTGTATGGAGTATGCATGACACATCTGGGGTGATTCCACTAATACAGCTCTCCATGAGAAGGTGGAGTCTAGGGCTTTTCGTCTCATCAATTCTCCTGCTCTTACTAACTCTCTCCAATCTCTTTCTGCCCGTCGAATTTTTGCGTCACTCTCTCTATAATATCACTATTACAACGGACACTACTCTTCTGAACTCTTCCGTCGCATACCTTCTCCTTTGAGAAGAGCTCGTGCGACACGCCTTTCTACCCAGTCTAATCCTTTCTCTGTCCAACTTTCAGACCTGAGACTTAACCACTATGCTCAATCTTACATATACTCTACTGGTAAAGTCTGGAACACACTCCCTTTATCTGTTTTCCCAACTTCCATTGACTTGCATACTTTCAAACTATCATACTTTCATACTACCTGACATGTCGGCTTAGACCGTGAAAAGATTTTCCCCCAACTCTGGTGGAATTAGGTAAGCCTCCGACCTTTGCCCACCAGAGGATATATATATATATATATATATATATATATATATATATATATATATATATATATATATATATATATATATATATATAT
>SEYY01000297.1:115000-117258 GCA_009176605.1 Armadillidium nasatum
TATATATATCAGCGGGAAATAAAGGAAAATATTGGAGAGAGTCGATAGAATTAAGCAGTGCGTATTTATTGAAAGAGGGTGGGGTGTCAGGGGTATTATTAACATTTTATCAATAATTTTTTGCTTTTTAGAAATATTAAAAAAAAAATCTAAAATGTTCTGTTTTAGGAATTTATATTTTTCGTTGAATTTATTTCTCAGTTTCACACCTTCAAATCTAATAAGAATACTTTAATTCCATTTACTTCACCAGGTGTTAACTTGAAGACCTGTAAAAGAGATCTTCCTTCCCAAAATCCCATTGACTGAAACTATTCCAGTATATATATATATATATATATATATATATATATATATATATATATATATTATATATATATATATATATATATATATATATATATATATATATATTTATATGTGGGTGTGGGTGTGGGTGCGTGTATTTTTCCTGGTGTTTGTTCATTAATTTACTCGTTTGTGACCTTTCTTCTTCTTATTTTTCAGTTAATTGTTGATTTGTTATATTTTGTTGCTATAGGTATTGAATATTATAGATTTGTAATAAGTTAAAGAAAATTTGATTAACGTTCGTCTCTTCTTCTTCCATATTTTTAAAATGATGAGAGAAATGTGCTCATCTCAAAGATTATTTCAATTGCACATTTCTTCTTCTGCCTTTTACCTTTATCTCATTCATGTTAGAAACGGTAAAACTTTGTATTTAACACACGGTTTTATTATGCGTATGTCTGTTATTTACCTTGGGTAAAATATTAATTATTATTATTATTATTATTATTATTATTATTATTATTATTATTATTATTATTATTATTATTATGCACTTTCCCTTACGGTCTAAGACCAATAATAAAAACAATAATTTGTAGTTAAATGATGTGTTTCATGCAAAGACCGATCAGTTTCTGCACGAATCTTTTTTTTTTTTTCCCCTCCAAAATTTGTTGTAATGTTAGTTTTTGTCGTGGCTATTCATGGGTTAATTCTTCTCTCTTTTCTCGTCCTTAGAAATGCAGTTCGTACAGGATAAGAAACTTTCTCTTTATCATTAATCTAAATTAGAGTCAAGTGTAATTCACACAAAGCACGCACTCATCCTCTTCACCATTTATATCGAAGTATTAATTACATTTTATTATTATTATTATTATTATTATTATTATTATTATTATTATTATTATTATTATTATTATTATTATAGTTATTAGATAGTTAATCGTCATCGGCAAAATATATATATATATATAGTTGTACTTTTTAATAAATGGAAATTTGCTCTATAATTCTGAATGAATATTTGTTTCTTCATCCTTCAGGAAATGGAAAATAAAATTTGAAAAGATTATTTAACTCAAAGGGAACAACGATTAGTGGTAAATATAAAAGTAAATGTTTAAATTATGTGTAAACCAAAATATGGAATTCCATATTAATAGTTATATTAAATAAATGAAAACTAATTATAAAAAAAAAATAAAAAATAGAGGATCGTTCCAAGTGTATCCTGTCGAAGAGGATCGTTTAAGGACTTGCCTGTTGTTAGACCCGTAACGACGATTACTTTTTGAAAGGTGGAGCATTTTGATGACCACTTAAACGACGTGAAGTAGCTTTGAAGCCTCATAATGACTTATTTTTACACAGATAGAACCTCACCAAATTTGTTTTTAAACTAAAGTGGATGAAAACCTGTGCAACTCCCAACAGACAATCAACCCAAGCCCCACCAATTCTAAATATATCACCGAATTTCTATTTTAAAATATTAAAGAAGAATGTAAAACTATAAGCAGTAGCTTTTAATAATAATAATAATAATAATAATAATAATAATAATAATAATGTTTTTGTAGAGTGCAAGTTAAATTTCACTCTTTATTATTTTAAAGCTCTTCGTTTTGCATGGTTTGGAATCTGTTTGGAGAAAATTTTAATCGAAAAAATAAAAAAAATAAAAACTTTTGTTTTTCGTCCAACAAAAAGTGTTCTTTTGATCAATGATGAATTAGAAGAAGACGAAGACGAAGAAAACGATCCGCTTCACACCATCAATTGTCACTCGACTTTTAAAATTTACTTTTTATTGTTCTCATAACCTAATTACTTAATTTGGTTAACATATGGTTCAATTTTTATTAATAATAGTAATCCTTCTTCTGTTGAACAGACCTACCCCCCCCCCTCTCTCTCTCTCTCTCTCTCTCTCTCTCTCTTCTCTCTCTCTCTCTCTCTCT
>SEYY01000297.1:117358-122358 GCA_009176605.1 Armadillidium nasatum
ATGAACAAAACGAACGAGTTATCCAGGAACTTAAGATGAAACTCCGACGGAAATTTGATTCTTTAAATTTAAAAGAAAATGATTTCGTTCGATCTGAAAAAGAAAATGAGGCCGTCGGTTCAATTTTGGGATCCGTTGCTTTAAAGAGGGCGCAGTTGGCTCCTAAGATGAGTAAGATTATTGATTCTCTTTGTAAAAAATTGGAAGATGAACCTCGGGAAGAAGCGGCATTATCTCCTGAAAATGTTTGTATGAAGCAAGAGGGAAACTATGGTTTAAAAGATTCTTATAATAGTTCCAAAAAGGATTTTCAAAAATTTCTTCCACAACATTTCCTTGATGGAACGTATGGTTGCGTGTCAGAGAAAGAAGGGTCCCTGATTTGGGTTCCAACTCCGGATTATTCACCATTTTCAACTCTGCCGAAAGAAGACGGAGCTCCAAAAAGTGAAGGTTTTATGCCATTAATGGTTAGTTTAGACGAAAATTCAAACTTTGATTTTACTGATATTGAAAAACTTCTCCAAATTCATTTGTCATTTACTAAAAAGAATTCGAGCAAGAAATCTCTTGAATCCGCCCTTGTTACGGAGGAGAGACGCGCGTGCAGAGCAGCTTTGGGCTCCTCTGTTTCAAAACGATCTGTTCGCTTCGATACGAAAAAACAACTCTCCGATTTAGGTGTTGGGGCAACATGGTCTGATCTCGAGAGCGTTATATTTGCTGAAGACAGATCTTTCGGTTCTGAAACGGTTGAACAAGGAAGCCGGTCTTTGTCTTCGGTTTTGGTGGAAGCTAATGCTACGTCTGTACTGCAGCATTTACCGGAAACGCGAATGGAATCGTACAAAGATGATTGGCTTTTATGGGATCAGCTTGCAAAGATGAGAAAGAGCAAGAGTCCTGAAGATCAAGAGAGATGGAGGATGGAAAAGACCAAGAGAATGCTCTTATGGATACACCTTTCAAATAATAATGCCCAGATAGAATGGTGCTACAAAAGTCATTGGTGGAAGGTTAGTGTGTGTGTTATATATATATATATATATATATATATATATATATATATATATATATATATATATATATATATATATATATATATATATATATATATATATATATATATATATATATATATATATATATATATATATATATAGAGACATCTTTCTCCAACTCAGTTATGATTATTAATATTGTAATTAATTGTAAAAATATTATTTCTGATCTATTTGAATTTAATCTTAATTCATTTTAGTATCCTACATGCAATACTATATTTTTATTTATTTAAACTATATATATATATATATATATATATATATATATATATATATATATATATATATATATATATATATATATATATATATATATATATATATATATATATATATATATATATCCACGTTTAAAGTTTGCTGTCGGGGAATCGAACCCGGGCCCTATAGCAAATTTTAAACATGGATGTTTAATATATTTAGTCTGCGAGAGTTTTATTATGACATTATATATATATATATATATATATATATATATATATATATATATATATATATATATATATATATATATATATATATATATATATATATATATATATATATATATATATATATATATATATATATAATAATATATAATAATAATATAGAATTATTATTTATGGCTAAGATTAATTGTGAAATTTCTTTAATTGTTGGAATTGGTGGTTGAATTCATAGTCATTGAGTTTTTCGAGATAAATGACTTGACGAAAGACTACGCCTTCGAAAACGTTGTTATAAAAACAATTTTTGAAATGAGCCTCAAGTAATGCGTACTACATTTTCTATTGCTCGACTTTTTGAATTTGTTAGGTGAAAACGTATTTAATTTTGCTCCGCAAATATTTCGTCTAGATTTGATAATATCGTATCGTATAACTTTCTTTACAAAATCCTTTAAAGTGTTAAATTTCAATCTTTATCAACTTCGTAATTTTCGTTCAAAGATAACATAACTTTAATGGAGATTTCCGTCCCTTTTGTCTTAAACTATTAATGGCGAAGGTTCAGGTTATAGTTTAACTTCGTATATATTGTACATTTGCTATCGCGCTGGACATATCGAAAGCCGTCGATAGAGTTTGTCACAAAGCTTTGATTTTTAAACTTCCCTCTTTCGGTATCTATCTTTCTCTCTGTGATTTTTTCTCTAATTTCCTTTCCGGTCGTTCTATAGCAGCTGTTGAAGACGGCCACCGTTCTTCCATTAAATTTATTAATAGTGGTGTTCCTCAGGGTTCTGTCCTATCCCCAACACTTTTTCTGCTTTTCATTAATGACCTTCTCTCTATTACTTCATCTCCTATCCACTCCTATGCTGATGACTCCACCCTTCATTACTCTTTTCAGTTTGAAAGGCGCCCTTACCAACAGCAGTTAATAGACGCAAGGAAGGTGGCCTTGGAGCAACTAACCTCAGATCTATCTCGCATTTCAAATTGGGGCAGAGAAAACATGGTCGTTTTCAATGCCTCAAAAACTCAATTCCTCCATCTCTCTACTCGACACAATTTTCCACACAATTATATCTTCTTCGAAAACACACAACTCAAACCCTCATCTCTCCTTAATATTCTTGGTGTTTCTTTTTCTCGTTATCTTTCTTGGAAAGATCACATTACTTCTCTTTCTAAACAAACTTCTCAGAGGTTGGGTGTTCTGAGGCGCCTTCAGAACTTCTTCACACCACCCCAGTTGCTTGCTCTTTATAGGGATGTTGTTCGCCCCTGTATGGAGTATGCATGACACATCTGGGGTGATTCCACTAATACAGCTCTCCATGAGAAGGTGGATTCTAGGGATTTTCGTCTCATCAATTCTCCTGCTCTTACTAACTCTCTCCAATCTCTTTCTGCCCGTCGAATTTTTGCGTCACTCTCTCTATAATATCACTATTACAACGGACACTACTCTTCTGAACTCTTCCGTCGCATACCTTCTCCTTTGAGAAGAGCTCGTGCGACACGCCTTTCTACCCAGTCTAATCCTTTCTCTGTCCAACTTTCAGACCTGAGACTTAACCACCATGCTCAATCTCACATATACTCCACTGGTAAAGTCTGGAACACACTCCCATTATCTGTTTTCCCAACTTCCATTGACTTGCATACTTTCAAACTATCATACTTTCATACTACCTGACATGTCGGCTTAGACCGTGAAAAGATTTTCCCCCAACTCTGGTGGAATTAGGTAAGCCTCCGACCTTTGCCCACCAGAGGATATATATATATATATATATATATATATATATATATATATATATATATATATATATATATATATATATATATATATATATATATATATATATATATATATATATATATATATATATATATATATATATATATATATATTATATATATATATATACATATATACATACACACACACACACACACACACACACACAACACACTCACACGTTTTTCAATATTTCTTGAATATTTTTTTCTCCTAACATGCTCACACATTTCTGCATCTTACTCTGGTTTCTTTACGTTTTTTCTTTTTTTTTCCTCATCGTATTTGAACCGTATTAAACTTTCTCTTCTTCTCTTTCTCTCATTTATATATATATATATATATATATATATATATATATATATATATATATATATATATATATATATATATATATATATATATATATATATATATATATATATATATATATATATATATCATAAAAACTCGTGGCTACCCATTCGAACAAAAATTTACATTGTTTATATTCACATTTGATCGAAAATCATTTTTTTGTGTTTTGTTTTCTCCTTCACTCAACTTTGAACTGTTTTAACTTAATAAACGTATAAAATGAACTTCCAATTCAAGGATTTCACGTCATCATCATCATCATCATCATCATCATCATCATCATCATCATTATTATTATTATTATTATTATTATTATTATTATTATTATTATTATTATTACTCGCCTAGGGAAATTTTGCTCTGAAGTATGTCAACTGCAAATGTATTTTTATTTATTATTAATTTATTAAGGCTAAAAGCAAGAAAAATGGAAAGGGTTTCCCAGTTTCAAGCAACCGCAGAGATAGTCCTCCTCCTTGGTAATATCGGCAAATCCCTCCTTTTAGTTATATATATATATATATATATATATATATATATATATATATATATATATATATATATATATATATATATATATATATATATATATATATATATATATATATATATATATAATATATATATATATATATCAGCGGGAAATAAAGGCAAAATATTTGGAGAGAGTCGAAATAGAATTTAAAGCAGCGCGTATTTATTGAAAGGGGGTGGGGTGTCAGGGGTATTATTAACATTTTATCAATAATTTTTTGCTTTTTAGAAATATTAAAAAAAAAATCTAAAATGTTCTGTTTTAGGAATTTATATTTTTCGTTGAATTTATTTCTCAGTTTCACACCTTCAAATCTAATAAGAATACTTTAATTCCATTTACTTCACCAGGTGTTAACTTGAAGACCTGTAAAAGAGATCTTCCTTCCCAAAATCCCATTGACTGAAACTATTCCAGTATATATATATATATATATATATATATATATATATATATATATATATATATATATTATATATATATATATATATATATATATATATATATATATATATAATATATATATATATATATATATATGTGTGGGGGTGTGGGTGCGTGCGTGTATTTTTCCTGGTGTTTGTTCATTAATTTACTCGTTTGTGACCTTTCTTCTTCTTATTTTTCCAGTTAATTGTTGATTTGTTATATTTTGTTGCTATAGGTATTGAATATTATAGATTTGTAATAAGTTAAAGAAAATTTGATTAACGTTCGTCTCTTCTTCTTCCATATTTTTAAAATGATGAGAGAAATGTGCTCATCTCAAAGATTATTTCAATTGCACATTTCTTCTTCTGCCTTTTACCTTT
>SEYY01000297.1:129858-134858 GCA_009176605.1 Armadillidium nasatum
ACAAGTGCTGGGGATAGGACAGATCCTTGAGGAATTCCTCTATTAATAGATTTAAAGGATGAACGGTTAGCCGTTTACAACAGCTGCTATAGAACGACCAGAAAGAAAATCAGAGGAAGGTTAGATACCGAAAGAGGGAAGTTTGAATATCAAATCTTTGTGCCAGACTCTATCGAAAGCTTCGAAATGTCCATCGGGACAGCAAAAGATTCACCGAAATGTCGAAGAGCAGACGATAAAGAGTCAGAGAAGGGAAACAAATATATATATATATATATATATATATATATATATATATATATATATATATATATATATATATATATATATATATATATATATATATATATATATATATATATATATATATATATATATATATATATATGCGTTGTAGAGACACTCGCAATCTTCTTGTATCGTTTGTATGTTTATATTGTTAATGATAATTCTAGCAAGCTTATATTGTTGGTAATGATCCCTTCAAGCTACAAAACCAGTTCTTTGAAATATCAGTTTTTTTTTTGTTTTTTTTTGTTTTTTTTAAAAATATGTTTCTGTAGTATTTCTTATGTACGTGTGTGTGTGGAAGTTTCTTTATTTACATCCAACAAAGGTATTTTCTATTTTACTGTGTTAATTAGGTACTGTATCGAAGCAATAATCTTATCTAAAATCGTCTATCGATCGAAATGATATGAAAGTAATATCCAGTATGCAAAATCAATATTAAGAATGGAATGATACCAAAATTTTATCAATTCTGATACCAGATTTCTCAACTTGATCAATACCGATGCAGATATTACAAAATGATCCATACTGAGTACCAGTATTGTTTTTAATATATTATAGTGTTTGGTATAGATAATTTCTTATTGATACCAATACCCCTTAAAAAAAATTTTCATTCTACACCAAGCACGAAAACCAATTCTTAACTCTTTATATATATATATATATATATATATATATATATATATATATATATATTATATATATATATATATATATATATATATATATATATATATATATATATATATATATATATATATATATATATATATATATATATATATATATATATATAGTATATATATATATATATATATATATATATATATAGTAATTTATTTTAATTTTATTTTAATGCTTTGAAGATGGAAAGTTAATATTTCATTTTTTTTTCTACTTATAGGCGAAGCAAAAGGCGTCTGTGGCTTGGATTGTTCAGAAAGCGCACAAAAATAAAGTTCCCTCTGACATAGAAGATCCGTACTACAAAGATTATGAGGTATGTGTGACAATCTCAAAGAACCTCCCCGACTTCGCTCGGATGTGGGATTAGAAATTCTAAAATTTTATCCCATCCGAACGAGGTCGGGGAGGTCCTTTGAGATTGTCATCATGACAAGGTGATCATGAGCTTTCTCAAATGTGATTTCCTTTTGTACCTTCGTGGTGTGGTGTTTAGTCACGTTTGCTTACCATCTGAGAAAGGTGAGGGTTCGAGTCCCCAATAGCAGATTAAAAATTGTAAAATTTTATTCGACAGTGTATTGTGGTTTCATATATATATATATATATATATATATATATATATATATATATATATATATATATATATATATATATATATATATATAATATATATATATATATATATATATATATATATATATATATATATATATTGTTAGAAATTTAAACAATAATATAAAATTTTTACTAACACCCCCGCCCCTTTTTTTTTTTTTTTTTGTTGTTGTTGATTCGAGTGGCGGTGTTGTTGATCAAATTGTTGCTTCCTCTTCTCTTTTTCGTAAGGACGATGTTGATGAGTGAAGTTGGTGTCGCAATCCAGTTCCTGCAACCGAAGAAATTCAGGCCGTTTGTAAGGACAATGGGATCACAAAAGAGCAAATGGCTACGAAAAATATAATAAGAACTGTTTTTTTTTTTTCATTTGAAAGGTTGAATAAAAAAACTAGGAAAAATCGGAGAAGTCTTTAATCAAAAATGAATTGAATAATTGAATAATGGGATCTTTAAAACAAGGCCAGAACTTAGGATTAAGGTTGTAAAGAGATAAAGCAGATCAGGGCTTTTGGTTTTGGAACCGATGGAATGTTGAAATCTTACTTAATGGTTGTCAATAAGGAATGTCCGATTCTTCATAACAGATCACCACTTTTCATTTTTCTCCGTGTTTAAGTTCCTGATTTGATTGTTAAACATGATTTTCAGAAATCTTTTATTCTTTTGTCACTTAATATTTCAGTTTTAAATATATTTTTTGTTTGAGTACAGTAGGAAAAAGAAGAGTGAGTCTGAGTATAATAGTGGGATACTCTTTAATACTTTTTTCCACTTGGAACTTTGGGAATAAATTAAAATTGAAAAGTATTTTCATAAATTTCATCTCTGTATGGAATATATATATATATATATATATATATATATATATATATATATATATATATATATATATATATATATATATATATATATATATATATATATATATATATATATATATATATATATATATATATATATATATATATATATATATAGGAATTATATATAAAAATTTAATTTTCAGGGTGTTGAACGCCTTAAGCCTGATCTTATTAATCGGCTATCAAATGCAGATCTGTATTGTTCCGCTTTGGCTAATATATATGGAGATCCAAATTTCCATAATCTTAGTCATTGGAATATTATTCAAGCTTTGGCAAGAAAGGGTGTGTATGTTGCGGAACCAACAGATGTAGCCTTAACGGAGACTGTACTCATTCAAACTACTCCAATTAAAATGGTGAGTATTTTCAAATAATTTCTAAAGATTTTATTTTCTAGTATTAATGCCATTTTTAAACTGAAAATAAAAATATTTTTTTTAGTCCGCCCACTTAGCTGTTATCGAAGCAATGATGGCTCTCTATATTAAAGAAGTAGTAATAGCTGAGCGGGTTGTCCAAGCAATTCAGAGGATTTCGGGCATTTCCCAGACACAGGATATCACTGCGCCTCAAGATCAGGAAGAAGCCCTTGTTCTTTGGGTTGATCATATCACTCGAGCACTTCAAGCAAGAATTCACCAGCATGTTCAGTCTTCTCAGGTTATCCTCATATTTTTCATGATTTTTAAAAAAATGTCAATCAAAAATTTTCAATTACTTTGAATTATATTACTAAAATGAAAGGCCAGTTTTGCATGCCATTTCACTTCTTGTAGGATCAAGAACTTCCAGTGTTTCCTAGAATTCAAGACTTGAGCGATTTAAGCGATGGTATTGGACTAGCAGCATTAGTGGCCTTTTACTGTCCCCAAGAGCTCTCGTGGGGAGACATAGCTGTAGCAGATCCTCCATCTATGGCGGATTCATTGTATAATATAAGCCTCGTGATCAAGTTTTGCCTAGAAAGTTTACCCTACAATCCTTGTCTTTTGACCAAGGAAGATATTGTATATATGCATAGGTGAGGATATATATTTTTGTTAAGTGTTTTCAACATATCTAAGAATAAAAATTGGTTAAGTATATTATTTAAAAATGCATCTCCTGCAAATTACTCCTGTCATCATTCTTTCAGTTCTGTCAAGCAAAATATTTTGGCTTTCGTAGCAGAGCTGTTTTTCCTAATGGAGCTCGAACCCGTGTCCTGTGTGTCTGTCGCTAATACCAAGCGGTCCTCATCTGCGAAATATATCCAATTAGCCTCTCCAGGTAACTTGCCGATTGTTCTTTTGCATTACTTATTTCCAAGGGTTCTTTAAATTTCTAACATTTTGTGTAGAATCTCATTAACAAAATTCAATGACAATGACAGCTGGCTATTATTATTATTATTATTATTATTATTATTATTATTATTATTATTATTATTATTATTCTTATTATATTATTATCATCATCATCATCATCATCATCATCCATATTTAAGAACTTAACAACTTGCTTATTTCTGAATTTTGGCACTCTTAAGTAATTATATATATATATATATATATATATATATATATATATATATATATATATATATATATATATATATATATATATATATATATATATATATATATATATATATATATATATATATATATATATATATATATATATGACGCACCAATATCTAAATTTTGCTAGTACTAATTAATCAGTCGATAAGTGTGTCAGCTTTGACTCTATTAACTCTAAATGCTTGAAAAATTACTCATCCAGTAATATGTAAATTAGTAATAAAAGTGTGGTGAAGTTAATATTGCAAGAAACTAGAGCCTGCTTTATGATTTTCATATATTTCTGTAATCAATTTTAATATCCATGGACAGGGGAGATGCTTGATTACTCTCTTAATTTTGCTCTGGTGTTGTTTGTTAAAAGTAAAATTTAACATTTGCATAATGAAGTAAGAGAATTGAGGAATGTGACCATGTTGGTGTTCCTTCTTTTTCAATTCATTATCCTGGAAAGTTACTATTTATCAATTCCCTCACAGTTTTTGCTTAGTGAAGTGGGTATCAGTGATGAAAGCTACTTCTAAAAATTTTTGGGCTTCCTTTTAATAAGTGGCATAAGGAAATTATAACTTGTAAGTAAGAGCCCTTCAAACAAAGATTTTGTTCATAAAGATGTATGACACACAGGTACAAGAACTTGACTGCCAAAACCAAGCACTCACTCTGACCAAATTATGGTCATCCGAAATTTTTTTTTTATAGATTTTTAGGTCCCTCAGTTCTACAATTGTTGCGTTTTTTCTTCTTCCCGATTTACGAAAAGGGATTTCGTTTCTGAAAAAAAAGTTAAATGTTTTCAGAAAATTGAGATAAAAAATAAAAAATAATAAATAATATGAATGAATTTAGTTTTTGTTATATACAGAGAGAAAGGTGACGTTAAATCAGATTTATAATAGCAAATGATGGAAAATATATATAAAGTGACTAGTACCTTGAAGTAAAACTGGAAATTACCTTTGATATA
>SEYY01000297.1:139858-169858 GCA_009176605.1 Armadillidium nasatum
TTGACTTAATTTGAAGAAGATCAAGACTAAAAAAATAATTTTAAATAGTAAATATAATTTAAGGAACTGTATAACAGCAATATTAGTAATATTAATTTACATTTATTAGTAATAATAATAATAAAATTAAAACTACTATTATAAAAAATTAATACGCTAACAAAATAGAATCGAAAGTTGTTGCGTTTCTAATGATCAGTATAATGAGAAAGACTACAAAGAGGAGAATGGGTATTTGGGTTAAAAGGTTTAACTGATTTATGTAATTATAAGTTATGCAGTCATTAATGGCTGTGAGAAAGAATCAAGAGTTGAGCAATTGCAATTATTGTTAGATGAAAATTTAAGAGGGATTCCAGGATATAAAAGCAGACTTAATAGTTAGAGAGAGATTGAGAAGTTCTTAAACACTACTGGATTATGGCATCTTTAGATGGTAAAGCAGGAACCAAAAGGGAGCTTTATAAACCCGATTTTTCGTTTTCTCTGATAAACTCGTGTATGCTCATACGCATGCTTCTTGGATCTTCTTATAGTAGAGCTACATGAATGTGTGTAATTATAGACAACACCTGAATAGAGCATTGGATGAAGATTATTGTTGTTGTTTTTGTTAGTAGAAGTAAAAATGTCAGTGATATGGTTATTAAAAATTATTATTGCCATTATTACTATTGTTTTGGTCATAGCTGTTATCCTTATCTAATATCATTATTGTTGCGCTTTGCATTTATTTACATTTATTGCTTAAAATTATTTTGTAGTCTTAATAATATTCAATCGGAGTTGAAGGACCCTGGCTCTTGTACATAAAGCTACAATTCTTTTCCACCCATTCTTTACATTCTCTTTATAATATATGAGTATATAAAGTTTTCAAGAAACGAATCTTTCCATCATTTTATATATATATATATATATATATATATATATATATATATATATATATATATATATATATATATATATATATATATATATATATATATATATATATATATATGAATATTTCGTTAGTTATATCTTTTGTATTGTGAGTAACTCTATTAAAATTTAAATGTCTCTGTTTAGTTATTGTATGTTTTAACAGTCATATTCATTGTTAATTACTAAGGAGATAGGTTAAATCTTACTGGTAGGTTCTTGAAATTTACTGAATTATCATCAATATGAATTTCTCTCAAAATATATTTGCAACAATATATATATATATATATATATATATATATATATATATATATATATATATATATATATATATATATATATATATATATATATATATATATATATATATATATATATATATATATATATAGTGATGGATCGGATGTCATATTTTCTAATTTGCGGATGTGCGGATGTTGAATTTTTGAAGATGCGGATGCGGGTGTTGAATTTCCGAAAGTGCGGATGCGGATGTTGAATTTTCGAAAGTGCGGATGTTGATTTTGGTGCGGATGCGGATGCCATCACTAATATATATATATATATATATATATATATATATATATATATATATATATATATATATATATATATATATATATATATATATATATATATATATATATATATATATATATATATATATATATATATACACTTTGATGGAAAATGCCAACAGTTCCATGTAATCCACTAGGTAGTACAATAGTAATCCAATTTCTGTCCATGTTAATGGGTAATATGCTCTAGCACTTATAATTTGTTGTTGGGAGGCTACTTTTCAAAATAAAAAAAAATAGCATTGCAAGGTGGAAACATTGGCAAAAGATCAGATAACGAAGGTTTATATATATATATATATATATATATATATATATATATATATATATATATATATATATATATATATATATATATATATATATATATATATATATATATATATATATATAATGAGAGAAGGAGAGAGAATTAATTTATTAATAAACAAGAGGAATAGAGTTGAATGTTAAACTAAACCCTGAGGAACACCACAGTTGTTAAATTGTAGCATTCTACAAAAACAACTATGAAGCATTTCATAAAAAACTTCATTAAAATATTGGAGTCTATAGGAAAACCAAAGAGTTTGTTTGTGTTAGACTATCGAATGTGTTTAGTATGTGTTTGGAATCTTGTTTGATAAAGAGTCAGAAAGGAGAAAAAGATCACAGTCAATCTTTCCTCTGGATGTTTCGTTAATGATCAAAGATAAAATAAGAATAAATAAGTGGCTAAATATTTCTGTGAATGGAAGTTTTGAAAATTTCTAAAAGAATGAGATTAGAGAATTAACAACCCAATTAAACGGAATTGGGGTATTTTCTCTTATTGGTACTGGATAAATGAACCCAAGCTTCCACCAAGATGGAGTGGTAAAAGTTAATAGGCAAGGACAAAAATGGTTTAGGAGACACGGTTCTAGCTTAGAAGTACAAGTTCCAAGAATTACTGGAGGAATCATCTTAAGAACCATTTTTGAAAATCAGTAAAACCTTTCCCCTATTCTTAATTCGCAAGGAGTTTCCTATTCTCTTGATTTTTCTTAGAAGGGTCAAAATGTTTCTCTTTTAAACAAGATTTTAAAACTTAACAACTATCTCCATATACTCCCTCTATGAAGATATTATGTCCCTCTTTACGGTGAGTACGTAACAAACAAATATATATTGTGTGATTCCATCTACACAGATTCTTCTTTTCATTGCCTCTTCTTGTTCTATTCCTATTTTTTTTTCTTTTTAATCTTTATACTATTTCTATATATTGGACGCTATTAACTCTTCAGTTTCATTTTTTTCTTTGGGGAAAGATCGTATGACTTTTCTTCTCTCACATTCTCATCCATTCACTGACCTTCGGTTTGATAATTATACACTTTCTTTCAAATACAAAAAGTTGTGTAAATTTATTTATTTATATATATATATTATTTTTTTAATTTATTTTTGGGATTTCTTTTAAAATTCTTACACGGTGCATCGAGGCAAATTGTCATTAATCTGGACAGGGATTTGATTACTGACCTTTACATACTGGTGGTTTTTTATATGATCGATTGGCATTTTTTAGGCATTATATATATATATATATATATATATATATATATATATATATATATATATATATATATATATATATATATATATATATATATATATATATATATATATATATATATATATGATTCGATCGGTTCTAATTTTAAAGTATATAAATTAATTAATTTTGGAATGTTTAATTAAATAGACGATTTATGTCCGCTTTTTCTATTTTTATTATTATTATTTTTTTATTTATTTATTTTTTTTTTTTGGTGCGTTGTTTAGAGAACGTGAGGAAAAAAGAAACTGAGGGCTTAAGGCGACAGTTTTCCCTCACGGAAAGAGAAAGACCGAGGAAGGGTTCATTTCGTACACTTGATGGTAAATCAAAAAAACACGAACATAAACATAAGCACGAAGCATTCAAATTTACACCTTTTTAATTAGAAACATTAAAAATATTTGTATGTTCTCCGATATATATATATATATATATATATATATATATATATATATATATATATATATATATATATATATATATATATATATATATATATATATATTATATATATATATATATATATATATATATATATATATATATATATATATATATATATTTGGAAAGTAAGGTCTGGTTGGTCATGAAATAAAAAAAAAAGTAAAAAAATTTCCTTTGCTGTCACAATTTTCAAAATGTTCTTAAATATACTTTACTCTTTTCACGATTTATCAACTTTCTACGTGTTCTTTTATAACATTTGCACCTAAATCGTTTTGTAAAACTCAATCCTAAAATAGCTGAACAATTCTCACCAACTGTTTTGTTTTCTTTTCTTTTTCGTAGCAAATAAACAATGCAACCTCTTCATTGAATTTCCTATCGTGGTTTTAAAAAATTTTCGTTTAATTTATTACCTGTGAGCTTTTCTAATACAAAATTTGATCCTTCAAATTCGTATCTTTGCTTTTATCTGTATTTTATTCAGATGGGTCTTTTTATTATTACTGTAATTGTTTAAATTTTTTTTTATAATAAATCGAATTAACCATTTGTATACCTGATGGTTAAATATCATTTCTTTTAGGTATAATGTAAAACAATCTTGTCATGCTTATAGTTTTTAAAAATGGGTTTTTAAATTGTTGATGAAGATTAGCAATAAAACTTTGGATGTTATTTTTCTTTTCACTTGAATGAAAAAGTTTCATTTTCGTCACTTGTAAGATTAAAGGTTTAATGCGTTGTTTTCGTCACAGTTTTGTTAGAAAATTAAATCTTAAGAAAAACGTTGAAATCAACTGTAATATAGTGAAATGTTTATTAAAAATTTTCTTCAAATTAAATAATTGCATTTTTAATATTCTTATTGAATAAAGTAATATTTGTTGCTAAGAGTTATTCACCCTTGCCTTAGGATCTTGAAAATTAGGAGGAAGAATTTTGATAATTGGATTATCGAAGGCTTCAAACAGTTTTTGAAAGATTAAATATCATTTTAGAATTCTTTGAGATATATATATATATATATATATATATATATATATATATATATATATATATATATATATATATATATATATATATATATATATATATATATATATATATATATATATATATATATATATATATATATATATATATAACAATAACAATTGCTTCCCCACTTCGAAAGAGTAAATTTCCTTTATTTTGATAAAATTGTACATCAGTGATTCTCGCTTTAGAACTTCAAACTGTACAATTATCAATTATAGTTCTGTGCTGAGCACTCCAATTTTCATCATGATTTTCCATTCTACATTGTTTGTAACCTACAAAATTGTTTGGGTGCTCCACTTTCTATAAATGTTGGTAAAAAATATGAGATTGAGATATTTCTTTAGGAAGAAAGCTCTACAAGTGATTCTCAGGAGATTTGAATTTACAACACTCTTATGGAAAAGAAAAAGAAAATAAATATAATAAAGTCAAGTCAGTTCAGTTTTTCATTCCTTTGCATATTTTGTTTTCACAATGAACAACCTGCCCTAATTTCCCAAAATTATATTTATATATATATATATATATATATATATATATATATATATATATATATATATATATATATATATATATATATATATATATATATATATATATATATATATATATATATATATATATATATATATATATATATATATACAATCTTTTGGTAGTTTTTATACATGCTTTATTTTTCTTATGGATTTATTGCGTAAATAAAATAGGGACTGAAGCAGCACCGAAAATCTTGTACTTTCAATCTGTTATTTTAAAGGCATGGCATGATATAATTTTGGTTTCAATGTTTCAAAAAGTATTGCATTTTTTTTAGGGAATATTATATTGCACTTAATTAAAAGGAGTAACACTTCTTGGTTAATCTTTATCTATTAAAGTTATTTTCAGGGACTCTGTTTGCTTAGGTAATGCTTGGTATATGTTTTAATAGTTACTTGCTTATTAATTTTTAAAATTACAAAAATTATAACACTAATTAACTTTTTTTTACTAACTCCTTTAAGGGTCGGAAGAGGGGGGCTGCAACCCTTTTAATTGGGATACGATTTACCCTCCATGGTGGTGGTCTTGCAGTCACAAAGTAACCGACAAAGAGTGCCTTTATTGTTTGCGTGAACGTCAGTCTCAAGCTTTTGCCGAACAGTTCGAATACTATTTAGCGTCTGTTAAAGGATCATCCTCTCAAGGAATTTACCATGAAGATGGGAAGAATGTCTCTAGCGAAGGGGCTATCAATGGTAAATCGATGAACCAACGACGGCAGCCAAATTCTAATGAATCATTCTCATGCTTAACCTTTCCTTCATTACAAAATGATGCCGATAATGAGGGTTGCAGCTCCTCCTCTTTCGCAAAGGGTCATCGACCCCTATTTAAAGCATATGGACCGCATTGTGCTAACCAGGGAATAAGCTACACTTTACCAGCGAGGGAGTGGGGTGCCTGCCACAGGGGTGAAAAAGGTCTCCCTCCCCCACACCCAAGGCCAGCCAGTCTTAGGAGAGCCCATAATACTCCTACAGTGTGGAATTACAGCCAGGGTAATTTTGAGCTGGTGCTAAAATAAATGTTTGACTTAAATCCCTATATTTTCCTTTCCCTTTGATTACTTTAGCACCAGGAGCGCTCTTTTATTTTGTTTTGTATAGTCACTGTACATATATTATTTTTGAAGGAAAGAATTTCTCACATTTTGCACATTCTCCCATTATTCATTTTACTCCCTCAGTATGTGCTTGAATTATTTGTTAAAAGGTGCTTTCCTGTATCCGATAGTACCATTTCTCTCTTGTATTGGCTGCTGGTTTTATTTCTTTGCTCACTTTTTTTTCTTTCTTTCTTCTCTTGTTGACTAGAAAACTTTAGTGTAAATATATGTTTCATATAAGAAGGAAATGCATAATAGTTTAAAATGCTTTTTTTTTTTCGTTAGTGGTAAGTTTTAGTTTCAAATATTAGAACTCTCTTTTGTTAATCTTAAAATCAATACTTGGTATGATACCAGCAGCCATTATGAGATCCAAAACAAATTGGAAAATATAACTATTAAACCAGTTAAAATTTAAAGGCTCTCCTAGTCTGGTTGGTCTGATATGCATTTGATTGGTAGATACTAATGCAAAATTCTATTGGCACCCTTTTCATAACCAAGTATTGATTCTATTATTATTATTATTATTATTATTATTATTATTATTATTATTATTATTATTATTATTATTATTATTATTATTATTATTATTATTTTCAGACATCTTTGATACTAGTATTTCTCATTTGAATTGTACAATTCTTGTTGTGGAGAATCTATACCGAGTTTGATATAACTTATTAAGAGCTGTAAATAAATATAAAAAAATATTTTATTTTAAAATAAAGTTTTTAAAGCTTTTATTTCTTACCACGAAAGGAGTGAAAGCGGCAACTACTGCCCCAAGTGTGAGGCGTTCACATTCCATGAACCTCAACGACGTTGTTTCAGAGACAAACGCGCGAGCCAAAACAGAGTCTAGGTCGGACAATGCTCCCTCTTCGCATAATAGCGATTATGGGGGAAGAGAAAGGTATATATATATATATATATATATATATATATATATATATATATATATATATATATATATATATATATATATATATATATATATATATATATATATATATATATATATATATATATATATATATATATATAATATTATATATATTATAATATAATAATAATTAAAATAAAAAAAAAAAAAAAAAAAAAAAAAAAAAGGAAAATTAATTTTTATTATTATTATTATTAATTAATTAATAAAATTAAAATCTTTTTGTGACTATAGTAATAATGATTTAAACAAAATTGATTAACTTCTTAATGTGATAAGTATTTGTCCTCAACAAATTCCTTTTCCTTTTTTATATTTCCTTATTCAATTTTTGCTTTAATTTTTTTGCATTTTTGCTTTGCATTTTTTTTCTTTAGTCTGATAAATTACGGTAAATGTTCAATAAAGTATTTCATTTTTGAAGAGGCTATTTAAAATTTTGGATTTAAATTTTTAAAAGTAGCAATTTAAAAAGATTAAAGAGAGTTGATTGATGTGAGGTTTAAAACTATGTAAGGAAATGTGGATTTAATAATATGGCAGTTTTTTTCTACAGTTAATTATCGACGAGTATTATTTTACAGTTCAATGAGTGATGGTCAAGATGGGGAATTTCTTGTTCAAAGAGCTAAAGGGTTTTCGACCCTTAGTGACATGATGAGAAATCAGACGTCGCCAAGACCTTCACAGACAGAATCATCGCAAGATTTTATCGTTGGATCTTCAAGAGGAACTCCTAAAGAGCGATATAATATCGAAAGCAAAGAAGAAGAACTTGGTGAGAAGAGAATGAGTAGAAGAGGAAGTTTTTATGGATCTTCACAAGAGTTAAATGAGTTACCACCTGCCGGTATACCATCCCGTTTGGAACAGCGGCCAGCTGGACGATCTCGATCTCGCCGTAACTCTATAAACGCTGAAGAATCGCAGCTAACAATAGAGAACTTCGGAGGTAGTCAAGACAATTTGAACTACATATCTCGTAATCCTGATAAGGAGCCGTACGCTCACGTTGGTCGAAGAGAAAGCGGCAGTAGTGTAACCGCGAACGATCGACCTACAGATCACCGTCGCCGCTCAGCTTCTCAGACTAGAGAAAGAGATTTCCGAAGTTCATTGGATGAATTGGACAACAGAGTAATGGATAAATTGGAGAAAGATGCACTTGAAAAAGAAAAAAGACTTTCTAGAGAGATTGTAACGACGAAAGAGAGGAGGAAAGGAAAGGTGTCTTCTGAATATATAGTAGCAGACTCAAGCAGTGAAAGTGAAGTGTCTTACGATCCCGACAAACCTGTAGCTAAAGCAACAAGTTTTGCGGAACTATCTAGGTTAAAGGAACAACTTCCTGGAGGTATAAATATTATTTATATGCAGTCAGAACGGGAGGACGGAGGCAAACCTCATTCCAAAGAGAAAAAGACCACTTTTGCCACTCTTCCAAATCAAACTACTTGGAAACAACAAAGCACTCAGCATCATGGGGATGATAGTAATGAAATTACAGGTAAAAGGAGTTTGTTTGGTAAATTTTATTATTATTATTAGATATTATATTCTGATCTTGCCTGGCTTGTAAGAGCTACAGCTTAATTGCTCTTCTTCTTTTCTTGCTTAATGAAGCCTCCAACTATTTTTTTTTTTTTTCCTTTTAAAATATCTTATGTGCGTTCAAATATGTAATTTGAAGGGAATGTTTCTGAATTGTGAAATTTTATCTGATTTTGAAACTGTTAAGATTAATAAACTTTCCTTCCACATATTTTGCCTATAAATTTGATTTAAAAATGCTCTTGATTTGCCTAAAGATTTTGTAAGTTTGAAATACTGTTCAAAATTTTTAACAGATGATAACATGGAGCCACAAATAGTTTCTTCTGAACTACATAATGTGAAATTAAAACTGGAAGAAAAAAGACGAAGAATTGAGGCTGAGAAGAGGAAAATGGAAGCCATGATGAATAAGCAAAGACAAAAACTTGGCAAAGAAGCATTTATGCAAGCTGTCGTCAAAGGAGTGAGTTGAATTTTCATTGTTCTTATTCGTACCCTTCTTCATACTCTTAGTATCTGTCAATCTTGACTTGTTCACCTTATTCCTTTTATCCTTTATATAAATCTTTACTTTTAATTGGTGTTAGTGGGTAATATGAATAAAGGATATTAAAATTATTATTTTTTCAATGTTGTTTAATCTTATTTCATAATTTGCTCTTCTTTCTAAACTTCTTTTAGGAAAGTCTAGATCCAGTAAGTACTTTGATTAATATAAAAAGCAGTTTTATTCTGCACGAAAATGGTAGTTCATTTTTTTCTTTATCATTCTCATCAGAGCCGAGAGTAAAGATTAGGAGGTTTAGTTACTACTAATGTGCATGAAAAAAAAACTTTGGCAGTTTACTTCATAGGCATGAAGTATTTATCTGCACGTTTTCTCGATATTTATTCAGAAATTCTCATTATTCCAGCCTAATAGTATTTTTTTTTAACCTTTTTTCAAAGAAATTCAAAATAAAAAAATTTTGGGGTCTTAATACTTTTTTTTAATTAGATATTAAAATAGATTTTGTACTAGATAATTAGTGATGGTTTTATAAAGTTATTTGTCAATTTAGTACAATAAAATCGTTTTAATCATTGTAAACTTTTTAAAATATTGTTAGACTTGCAGAGTTTAGAGCTTCTATATTGATTAAGGAGTTAAGCATTACGATGCACATTTTCAAAATTTTTATTAAAAATCAGGGCAAAGGAACAACGTCTACTGGTTCGTCGACACCAACAACTACATCTGATGTGGATACAACTGAATTGCTTATGGACTCTGTTGAGCAGCCTTTCACTACAACCCATTCTCGAGCTCAGCCTCTTCCCACATCTCCCCCTTCAGAACTCTTCATTCCCCAATCATCACTTACCACAACCTTCTCTACCTGCAATTCCTCTCAACAATTCATCTTCATCACATATTACACATTCCAGTTCATCTTCCTCATCGCCTAAATTAGTTCCTACAAAAACTCCACCTATAAACTCTTCCCAGTCTAGACCTAATACTATCTTATATCTTAAGGTAAATTGTAACACTGGAATAAGGATATGTGTTTAGTATAGAGTGCATTTTTGGACATTTAGATCCTAAGCATGCCAGCTATATAGAATGTTTTTCAAAGCATTATAAATATTCTTTTTACATCAGTAATAGTTTGGAGAACTTTTCGCTCATGTTAAAAATCTTATGATTATTATCTGTATTTTACAAATTAGAATAAAAAAATCGTGCACGTTTAAATCGATTGTGAACAATCTTATTATAGATTATTTCCTCATATTTATTACAATAAAATATGACTGTAGTTTTTAAGTATTTTAGTGCTTTACACTTTGTTGTATTTGTTTGTACTAAAAATATTCCTAAATTTGCATGAAAAAAGTTTTACATTTGAATTGTCTTTACTCTAAAGGCTTATAATGGTTTTTCTATTGTTTTAATTAGTTGCTTGCATAACAATCTTAAGGAAATTCCAAATTATTTGTCACAAATTGTTCTTCGCAAAAGTTTAGTAACTTGTTCAAATAATAGAAGGACATGACCAGATATTTTCTCCTTTTTTTTCGTATCATTCAGGATGTTTATTATTATTATTATTATTATTATTATTTTTATTATTATTATTATTATTATTATTATTATTTAGAAAGTCTTATTTTCCTTCATAATGCCTTAAATTATTTGTGTTGCTTGCATATTTTGGGCTAGTGAGTTTTTTTCCCCATCCTATTATAAGTTTCGCCTTTTCATAAAAATTCTTAACCAAAAAAAATCATTTTGAAAGACTTCCTATGAAGAAACGCTACTTTAATATATATATATATATATATATATATATATATATATATATATATATATATATATATATATATATATATATATATATATATATATATATATATATATATATATATATATATATATATATATATAGTACGCAGTCTTTTCCCAGCAAAATTGTGGCATTTGAGAAATTTCAGTAACATTATCTTTCATTGTAGTTTCTTCTTCCATAAAAGTATTTGGTTTGTTGTGCACCAGCTCAGCTTTAGTTATTTCATTACTTAACATTGTAGCGCATGTTCTATTTCACTTTTAGTATTGGTGCTCATTTTTATTTTTTATTACCTTCTAAGGAACCCTTTTAAATGTTTTTTTACCTTGTTTTTTGAGTAAAAATAAGTAACTGGAAAAGATCAAGTTCACAGTGTAAAACTAAATTTTAAAATTCAATTTGACATGAAAAAAGGCTTTATTTTATGGCTCTTATATTTTTGTGCTTTTTTATAATATTATTATTATTATTATTATTAGGTTCGCTTAGATTGATACAGTTAAGCTACTCAATACAAGGGATTTCTTTCTGTACTCATATCTCAATATATATATATATATATATATATATATATATATATATATATATATATATATATATATATATATATATATATATATATATATATATATATATATATATATATATATATATATATATATTTTTTTTTTTTTTTTTTTTTTTTTTTTTTTTTTTTTTTTTTTTATTTTTTTTTTTTTTTTTTTATTATTTTTATTATTTATTATATATATATATATATATATATTATATATATATATATATATATATATATATATATATATATATATATATATATATATATATATATATATATATATATATATATATATATATATATATATATATAAAGGATGTTGCAGAAAATTAGGTAACCATTTTTTTAAAGACCACTCCCAAACTCTGTATTGCCAATAACTGGCGTTGCTGAGCAGTTGTTATATAATTTTAAGTTAAAAGTTTAAGAAATTTATTTGAACTATTTGCTTGTTAAATATTTCACAAAGTATTACAATTTAATAGAATTCTTCTATCATCTTATAAATACTGATTTTAAAATCTATTAAAGCAGGCTTAATGCACATTATATTTCGTTTTTTTGTATTGCATAGTAATGCCACTTAACATTCGTTAGTTTGTAAATAGATTGGCTATGCTACGTAAAATGGCAATATATATATATATATATATATATATATATATATATATATATATATATATATATATATATATATATATATATATATATATATATATATATACGGGTATTATCAGCAAAATCTGTGGTATCGGATATCGGTATACAAAATTTTTGTAGGCATCTGTATCGATACTGGTAAAACACGACCGGTACCAAACTGACACCAATCCCAAAATCTTGCATAAAAGATAATTTATAATTTCTGTTGAAAGATAGCTGCCCATAGACTGAAGTTTGTCACATTTTAAAATGTTTATTATTATTATTGTTATTATTATTATTATTATTATTATTATTATTATTATTATTATTATTATTATTATTATTATTATTATGATAGGAATAAAAGTCGTATTTCCCCAAGATTGAGTTATATATATATATATATATATATATATATATATATTATATATATATATATATATATAATTATTAAGTGCTAATTTGGTTCGCACTGAGATATATATATTTAAAAATTCTTTCTCCCTAATAATCACTTTTTATAAAACACAGATATTAAAAACAGCTTTATTAGTAACATAATATTTCTTTTAAGTATGACAAATCCTAGCTTTCGTGGAGCATTTTCGCTCCACCTCTTTCAGGGTGTGTCAAGAAAAGAATTGTTGTTATGAAATATTATGTTACTAATAAAGCTGTTTTAATATCTGTGTTTTATAACAAGTGATTATTAGGGAGAAAGAATTTTTAATATATATATATATATATATATATATATATATATATATATATATATATATATATATATATATATATATATATATATATATATATATATATATATATATATATATATTTTCTGGTGGACAAAGTCAGAGACATGCCAATTTCCATCAGAGTTGGGGAAAGAAACCAGGTCAAGTTATAAGTCGACATGACTCGATACACTGCGTTTGCAAATGTGCAAGTCTAAGGAAGTTGGAAAACGGATAAAGGGAGTGTGTTTCATATTTTACTATTTGAGTACATGTAAAATTTGGCAAAGTTGTTAAGATTGGAGTTTGAGAGTTGGACAGGAAAAAATAAGACAGTGTAGATAGGAGTGTAGTGTAGTACTTGCCCTTTTCAGTGTCCGTTGTATTAAAGAAACTATAGACAGAGTGACGTAACAATTCGACCAGCAGAAAGAAACTCAAGAGAATTAGTGAGTCGGAAGAGTTGATAAGACGAAAAACCCCAAACTCTCTCTTCTATAGGATAGAGCTGTATGAGTGAACGACTCCAAATATATGAGGTATACTCCATACAGGGACGAACAACACCCTTATAGAGAGAAAGCAACGTGGGTGCTGTGAAGAAACTACGAAGAAGTATCAGAAAACTCAATATCTAGGAAGTTTGTTTAGAAAGAGAAGTAATGTGATTCTTCTAAGAAAGATCACGAGAAAAAGAAACACAAATAATATTAAAGGTCGGACGAAGGTTTGAGTTATGTGTTTTCGAAGATGTTATAGTTGTGTGGAAGGCTGTGTCGAATAGATGGATGATAAAAAATGTTTGTAGAAAAGTAACATACTAAGAAAGAACTATAGCAAAAGCAGGAAAAGTGTTGATTTTAAGTTTAAAGGTAAATTAGCACCCATTTTTTATATTGGTAATTATTGCAATTCTTATGTCAAACAAGAGAATGAATGCACAGTGGACAAATAAGACTAACCCGATAGTTCAAGAACAGGAAACCAAGGGGGAAAATTTTTATTCTTTAATTAATACCCTAAATCAGAGCAATAATTATATGAAGCAATTGGCTTCCTGTGCCAAAAGTTATTACACTGCAAAGAATTATTTGACACATTGTTGCCACATTTTTACTTAAAAAATGAGGAAGAAGAAAAGAAAAAATTGTCTAAAGTGGTAAAAACTAAATTTGCTCAAAAATATTTTACAAGCGAGGATGGCAATATTTTATCTCTGTGTTGATAAGGAGCTCTTCCATTTGTACTCAATAAAATATGATTTATACGAACCGTTAAAACATTATTTCTCATCATTCACTTTGCACCTTAACTAATACAATTAATTATTTGTACTTTGATGTTTATTTGTATATTTATTTTATAATTTTTATTAATCTAATTGAGAAATCAATTTTGTTGGTGATTATATATTTGTTACTAATATAAAATTGCTCTCACTAAATTATTTCATCCACTTCGAGTACATACCTTAATTTTTATCAAAGACTTTGTTCAATGTCTAATGTTTTGAAACTTCTTTTTGTGTTTGAGTTATATTTTTTTTAGAATATCATAAACCTGTTTTATATATATATATATATATATATATATATATATATATATATATATATATATATATATATATATATATATATATATATATATATATATATATATATATATATATATATATATATATATATATATTAAAAAAGGATTTAGGAACTGAAGTTTCAAATATGTCAAAGAGATGGCTTGAATCTAGTAATCAAATGGAAGAGCTCAGAACTCCTGACATGGATGCTATGGACTACGAAGAATATCAGAAATCACTCTCCCAGTATGTTTTATATATATATATATATATATATATATATATATATATATATATATATATATATATATATATATATATATATATATATATATATATATATATATATATATATATATTATATATATATATATATATATATATATATATATATATATATATATATATATATATATATATATATATATATATATATATATATATATATTATATTATATATTATATATATTAATAATATTAATATATAAAAAAAAAAAAAAAAAAAAAAAAATATATATATTATATATATATATATATTATATATATATATATATATATATATATATATATATATATATATATATATATATATATATATTATATATATATATATATATATATATATATATATATATATATATATATATATATATCTGCAATAATAGCCTAATAAGCCTAATAGCTTAAAATATTGGATATTTAACTCTTGTACATATTAAACTTTGTGTAAAATATTTAACTAATTTTAATTTTTTGGAAGTCAGTCAAATATCTTTTCTTTTACTCTTTCCTATAATGGTTTTGAAAAAAGTTTCATTTCCTCTGTATTTGCACAAATATATTCTAAAGGTGATATTAAAAAATATAATATTGAAATTGGCTCTGTATAAAAGATATGATAAACCTGAAGATTTCTTTCACCACCTTCATTGTAACATAAACATTTATTGCAACTAGTTTTTAATTCCCCCTCCCCCCCAAATATGCACAGGGTCTTATTATTTAATTTGAGGTGAAACTTTGTTTTAATCTGGAGACAAAGTTGGTTATCATTGTCGTTCAATTTGAAAAATGTCTTTTGATCAAACTTCCCACTGCAACTCTTAGCTTCCAACCTTTTTAAGGATTTTGTTTTGATTCCTTTTTATTTTATTTTGTGCTTGTGCAGCATCTGCGTCTTTAGATTCACTGTATTAAAAAAAGGAAATAATTATTTATTATATTGATTTTATATTTCATATTGTTAGTGTTTCAGAGATTGCATTTAAGCCATTTGAAGACTTTCATTTGCTTAATTTTATAAACTTAGAAATCAATACTTGTAAATTATAAACATTCCTCATAACCTTGATTTGATCCTAAAAAGGTTTCTCTTATTCATTTTTATATAAATTCTTTTGTCTTACCTGTGACCAGATAAAAATGATTTTTCATTTCAAAGCTTCTCTCTATGGAATTTGCATTACAAGAACTTTTGAAATTTTATGTATTCTCCTACATAGATAATTCTTTGCTCTTCTAATACTTAATACGTGAATTTCTTAAAAGTTCTTAAAAAAAGTTAAATACAAGAACTCTAAAAGAATAAAAAAAATTTAAAATACGAATTTTATTTTCATGTTGTACCATTTTCATTTTTATTCATTCCATGAACACGAACGTAAATAAATAATAGTTTTTTATTATTATTATTATTATTATTTTTTTTAATTATATTTTAGTAAGAATTAGAATATTTTGTAGATTAAAGTGTCATAGGTAAAAGAAATCGTTAGCTTTACTTCATTAATATATATATATATATATATATATATATATATATATATATATATATATATATATATATATATATATATATATATATATATATATATATATATATATATATATATATTATACATATTACATAGTATTAAAATAGTTTTATTTTTTTACTCCTAAATTATTATTGAGAGATTTAATTAGAAAATTTTAAGAGTACCATGGATGCTTTTTCGATTAGCCAGGCAACAGGTAGAGATATCGTCATTCGCAGGTATTATTATTATTTTTTTTTATTTTTTTATTTTTTATTTTTTTATTTTTTATTTTTTTTTGCTTTGAAAATGGGATATTTTTGGTAACTAGTTTAGTTTTTTTTTTTTTTTTTTTTTTTTGAATTGTTAAGTTAGCTTTGCTTTGGCTTTTGTTTTGCTTCTCGTTCGTAGTGTTTTTCATGACCTCCTCCTTTCATTCTCTTTTCTAAAGGTTCTTTCTTCCTTTTACACTTACTAATTCTCTTGCATATCATTCTTCTCATATAATATATATATATATATATATATATATATATATATATATATATATATATATATATATATATATATATATATATATATATATATATATATATATATTATATATATATATATATATATATATATATATATATATATATATACTGGGTAATTGGGACAGCAGTTTTAAATAGAGAAATCTTGAATGGCACAGCGATTCAGTAAGTTAGTAATCATGTATTAAATTTTTTATTTTTTATTTTTTTATTTTTTATTTTTTATCCTTTTACTTGGTTTCATATGTGACGTTTAATGGTTGAGTAATAATGTTTAGTAAAGAAATATTTTGTCTCTGATTCCCATTGATGAGCAGAATAATTTAGTTTTAATGGATAATGGAATGCAGTTTAATGTACATTTTAGTCAAGTTTTTGTCCCAAATACTGTTTAATGTACTCAATAATCGGGAAGATTGTTTGCTTTTAAGTTAATTCTTTTTTTTTAAACTTTTTAATTGTTAAAATTTTAATTATTTAATCCGATGAAGTTGCCCTTCTAGACCACATCAATAATGTCCCAATGTATCCCAGTTATACGAAATTTCATATATATATATATATATATATATATATATATATATATATATATATATATATATATATATATATATATATATATATATATATATATATATATATATATATATATATATATATATATATATATATATATATATATATATATAAATTTTATTCTTTGTTTATCTTTGTTAGTGTATTTTGTTTAATATGCATGTGGTTATGTGGTGCTGTGTTGCTTCTGTTATCAGAGATCCAATGATGATGCATGAAGGAAGGATACAACATTTTACCAGAGGGTTTCGCCCGAGCATGGAATATCATGGCAACCCTTCTTTGAAGGTAGCTCCAAGGCCTGATTATCGTCGCTTTAGTCTCTACCTCGAACCTGGTTCATCGAGAAGCAATTCATGGAATAAGGACACAACACAAGACGTCGACTCTTTCCCCAAGAGCCGAATAGAGGCTCATCATGCGCGTCCCCCACCTTATCCTGAAACTAGAGTCAGTTGCGATTATCTTAATACACCTTACAGAATGACAGACTCCTTGACCGAGATTCAGAGTGATATTCAGAGACTTAACCAGCAGCAACACCAGATTCAAACAATGATGCACAATGGTGTTCAGAATTCTCAGTTACCACCAAATGCACACCCTCATCTCCCTCAGCAGCAGCTCAGTCAGTTTTACCTTCATGAACAGGTTGGTCACTTAATATTATAATTAAACATGATTATTTTCCTGAATTATAATTCAAAATTTTTTTGAATTTGAACAGTCAATTATATTGTTATCTTGATCGCGGTTAAATTTTCATATTGTATATTTAATGCATATATACCATATAATTTATAGATAGAGGTTAATTCTTTGAAATTTCCAGCAAGGAAGTCCTGTTCGTAGAATGTGGAGTCATCCTGCCAACAGTGATGGATATTCGTCTCTGTCCCCTGCTACTCGAAGAGCACAATGGGGCCCAGTCAGGTAAGAATAGTCCTTATGATAACGATGAAATAATAATAATGAAAATTGATAATTTTGTCATTGATTTTAGGAAATGTTTATTAAAATATTAATATAAAATTTTAAACAGTGCATTACTCCTTTTTAATACATTGTTTATTATAATAATAATTGGACAAGGTAAAATTTAGCCATTCTAAGCTTTCTAATTGTATTTCCGGCCTTTAGCTCTTATCATATACATTGTGTAGTGAGATCTTTGAATCTAGCTTCATTTTTCATTTTCCTGATCATCAGGAATTTCATTCTTTTCATTCCCCTATTCAATCATCCGTACGACTTCCGATTATCGAAGTATATTGGATGGAGATTCTTCTATCTATTGTGTTCTGCCTTTAGGAGAAAGTTCTTTATGACTTTTTCATTTCCAAGACTTATGCAACTGCTTTCTAAGCTACCTTCCTTCACTTGGTTCTCGTGTCTTTCTTTCAAAATTTTCTTTATCTTTTGTTCTTGATAAGATGATTTTTTTCATCTTTCCTCATCAACATTGGTGTTCCTCACGGTTCTCTACTATTTCTTACTCTATTCTTAATTTTAATTAAAGTGCTTCTCAGCTACCATTCCAACTTTGTTCATTCCTATAAATACGACTCCCAGACTCCCCTCTACCCATTTCAAATCTATTACCTCATATGTTTCAAGAATTGCCTCACAACTTCAACATTCCGATTCTATTATTATTTTAAAAAATGGATACCAATGGTTGCGCCTCAATCCTTATGAAATGAAATATCTTCAAACTTTCGTATCTCTTTATACGGTTTTATTATCCTCCCCTGTGGAAGATATAAACATAGTCTTGAAACATATTGTTTTAGAAATCTCAAATCACAATGATTGTTTTTTGCTTCAAAGAAGTTTGGGATTCGATTGAAACTGCGTGATTTATTATTATTTGAGTTTTGAAACTATATAAGGGTCTCATCCGCCATTGAATGAAGTACTACAAGGACATCTCATTAGGTTCCAGCTCCATTTATCTTAAAGTTGAATTTGAGTTCATAACCTGAAGACTTATAAACTGCTCTTCACTTTCTAACTTATTAGGCTTTGCTCTCTAAAGAATTTTTTGAGAAGTAAATGATCGGATTTGAAAGGAGAAATACCCTGGGAAAAAAAATTATATTAACTTATGATGTCCAGTTTTGTTTCAACCTTTAAGAAAATAACACCAAAATAATCTAGTTTTAGGTATTAATTTCAGAGTATCAAGTTCAGAGTATAGAAGTTCGAAAGAAATAATTTTGAAATTTAAGATTAAGTCTTCGATTATTCTTTAATAAGTTCATATTATTGTGATATCAAAATTGTGAAGATTTTTCATCTAAAGAATGCATTATATTGGTGGGGAACATTGGAAATTATTCCTCTTTCCTTGTATATATGTGGAATGTACACTCAGTGTTTGGGGAAAAAATGTTATTAATTATACAAACTATATATATATATATATATATATATATATATATATATATATATATATATATATATATATATATATATATATATATATATATATATATATATATATATATAGCGAGTGTTTATTGTGATCTATTGCTGCAGAAATTCCAACGAATTATTGTTGTATGATTTTAGGAGAGGAATTTTACTTATTTTAAATATTGGCCAATTTTTTCTGCATAACTAATTAAATATGCTTAGGGTTTCGAATTTCATTTATAAACTACTAATTTTAATAACTAGTTAATACTCCAGTTATTATTAATTATATATATATATATATATATATATATATATATATATATATATATATATATATATATATATATATATATATATATATATATATATATATATATATATATATATATATAGTTTTTTAGAATCTCAGGTTAAGTGTTATTTCTGGGTTTACATTTTCATAATTTTCATCTTTATTATTGTTTCTTTTAGTGATACGAAACGACTGTCGAGCTCCAGCCGCGACGATGACTTCAGTTTATTAAGCTCATGTAAAGACTGTGACTATGACTCTTGCAATTGCTATTTGACTTTTGACGAAGATAACAATGACGACAATAACAATACTAGAGAGAGTCGATTTGAGTCGTTGGAAAGTATCCGAAACCTTTGTCGAAGTTTAAGCTCTCATCCTGACGTCTTTGACTGTAGTTACCATTCTTGTGATCACTTGATTTTCCCTAGTGTCATTAACAAGCCTCTTTCTTCCCCTCAAATATTAAAGCATTCTGAATGCAATTCGAGTAAGCTCTCTAAAATAGGATCAGGACTTTTTAGACAACTTTCTGTTTTGGTTCGGGGTAAAAAGAGAGGGCAATAGGTTCCTCGTTTACGCAAAGTATATTACTGATAAAAATAGTTTTATTCCATAGTTGTTAAAGGTTTTTGATACAGACAAAGTGCTTTTAAACCCATATAATGTGTATGTAGATGTTGTAAATATATCTTGCGGTATTTGGCTGCTTTAAAATAATATTAATTAGGTAGGTAAAATATGTTATTGATATTTATATTGTGTTATATCTTTGCCTAGAAAACTATTACTTCATTTCATGATATTTTTAGGCCTATGGTACCACAAGGTGAATATTTAATGGGAGGTCCACCTCAACCAACTGGGTACTATTCCTACCAAATGAATCAACAACCAATGCAACTTCCACAGCTCAACCAAATGGGAAGTCATCAACCTCCCCCAACACCCCCAACTCAGCAAGGTCAGGGTCATGCATTTATGCTACATGGCCAGCCCCACTCACTGCCAGCTGGTCCTCAGGCTAACGTATTCCAAAATGGTCAGAATTACTACAGTCCTGATCAGTATAGAGGTTATTTGAATCATATGTATGGTAAGTGCTTTACATTCCGAGGAGCATCTATCATAGTGTTAGGCACTTTTGGATTTTGTTTCAATTTTCCTTAAATTTGCTCTTAAATTACAAAGCTTCTTTTTTCATCATAGTTGCCAGGTAACTGAAAACACTTCTGTCAACTAAAAATAGGTGTAGTGAGGCCGTCACAGAAGAATTCCACTTTTTATTTCCCCAACCAACTCTTGACTGCTGTATGAATTTCACCATTGAAGTCGTAGTTATTTTCACGAACGTCTTTCTCCATTTTAGGGAAAAGATAAAATTACACACATCAAATCTGGACTATATTGTATGGAGTTTTAGCTTCCTGAGCTGTGGCATGAAAAGTGTGCACACCTACCTTTGTCTTGTTGCAGCAAAACTTTCTTCCTTCAAATTCTCCTTTCAGCATTTTTTTAAAGTTGAGAGAATCTCTATGTAATGATCAGAGTTAATTGTTTTTCCATTTGCCAGGAATTTAGTATAGATAAGACCACCACGGCATCCCAAAAAATTTTGCTGCAAAACACAACGCTTGGCGCTCACACTTTTAATGCCACAATGGAAGAACTGGAGAACCTGAAACTCGACATAATACTGCATTCACCATACAGTTCAGACGTGACCCCGTTTGATTTTCATTTCATTTTCTTCTAAAAGAATACTCAATGGAAACCATTGTGTATCCCCTTAGAAGCCCCTTTTCAGAGAAATGTACAGTTAACCAATTATTAATATTGTATTTAGCGGTATAGGACCGCTGAAACATTGTAAAATTGTAATTGTACTTTTCTGAATAAAATATAGAAAAGTCTTTTCTTTAAAATGATCAAAAACTGAGGAAATTCCAATTTCTTCGATGATGAAATTCAGACAGCTGTCAGGAGTAAGGTACAGAAACAAAGGGAAATTATTCTGTGACGGCTTCACTACATCTGTTCATTGTTGGCAACTATGTTGGGAAATGAATGTATGTAATTAAAGTGCTAATTCTAAGGAAACTTTGCATCATTTATTAAAATATTTCTACCCAGTTACTAGTAATGCACATGGAGGCATTGCATTTTATTCGATCCTCATATATATATATATATATATATATATATATATATATATATATATATATATATATATATATATATATATATATATATATATATATATATATATATATATATATATATATATATATATATATATATATAATAAAGGAAATACATCGAGAGCGCCACCTAGTCAAACTTCAAATGCTCCATTTCGGTTGCACAATGAAGGAACAGGGTCTGGAGGTGAAGAAAATCGAGATAAAGCTAGTTCTAGCCTTCGTTCCAGTGCTCAGTCATCCCCAAGCCGTCAAGGTCAGCAACCTATTAGGCCTCATCAAAAGTCTCCTAGTCCCTCAAGACAAATTATCCATGCACCAGTATCAGCTCCACCACCAGATGATATGGAGCCGCAAAATGTATGTTTCATTGACTCTGATGAAGCGGACAAGTTGAAAAGACTTTCCATTTCCTCAGGAAGTCGTACATACCGTATCTCGCACGAACCAGGATCTCCTACGAGACCAACCATAGGTACCAAAACATTCCGAGTTCCTACGAAGAAGGGAACACCTGTTTACGATGATGCTGACTTGCCTCAACCATCTCCTCCACAAAGGTCATATTCTCCTCCATACTCTACTACTCAAACATCTAAAGAGAAAGAACACGACCTTGGTATAAGAGCAGAGCCATTGATGGAAGGTCCAAAAGCTGAGAAAGGTTTTTATATTTCCCTCGATGACAACCCAGAACCAAAGCGACCCAAGCCACCTCTGAGAACTAGAAGGCTTTCTCAGAAAAAAACTTCAGCACCATCTACACCTCAAACTACTCCAAATCATGAAAATGCTCCGCCCATTCCTGTAAGTTTAAAACTTACCTTACTTTTTACTTTTATATATATATATATATATATATATATATATATATATATATATATATATATATATATATATATATATATATATATATATATATATATATATATATATATATATATATATATATATATATATTTATTTTTGCATTTTTATAATAGCCTTGTATTGTGTATTTTTTATTTTCAGTTTTACAAATTTTTGAAAAGCTTTTTTGTACATAGTATTATTTGATGTGAATGAGTTTTATCGCTTATAGTTTTTTGCATGCTTATTCCTACTAATTTAGGACCGCACTTCTTTGCGCAATTCGAGTGGTATTTTAGACAGTCCCTCGTATGGCTCGTTGAAGATGCGCCGTGATAGCAGTAGTAATCGAAACCTGCCTCGCAGTGTCACTTCACCCGTTTATTCACCATCAAATCCTTTGTACACATCTCGTTCTGATGCGACCCTTTCACCTTCGTCGTCTGCGAGTTCTATTCCAGCAAGCAGAAGTAACTCAACCTACTGGAGTCCAGAAAATTCTCGATCGAAATTTAGCAACATCGGTAACAGTATTGATTGTAATGATAATTATAATTATTCTGACCCTCATCACGGATCCGACGATACAGGGTCGGATACCAACTTTGAAGAGAGAACCAAAGTCCTTTCAAAGAGGAAAAGTAAGGATAACAAAGGCATGTCGCTAGTCATTGGAGAGGATTTGGTTAATCAAGATGTGAGTTATCTTCCTTTATTTATGAGCCTTTTTAATTAACAATATGAGAAGCAACATTTTTTAAAGCTTCATTATTTCCCATTTAAGTTAATGCTAACTTCTTTTGTCTAATTATTTTAGCTTGATATTTTATTTTGAAGTTTTAGCACGGTTTGCTGTAGTATTGTAGCTTTTGGAATTTTAAATGTTACTTTCTATTATATATATATATATATATATATATATATATATATATATATATATATATATATATATATATATATATATATATATATATATATATATATATATATATATATATATATATATATATATATATATATATATATAGTTTGTTGATTATTGCATGTTAATGATTTTTGGTTTGTTACTCACTTTTTACCTCACATTCAGTCATCTCTCAACGAAATGGAGAAGAAAAAAGAAAAACTGATGATGATGTCAATGAGAAGAAAACAGCAACAAGAAGAAATGAAGAGAAAAAAAGAAATGGAAGGCGAATTGAAAAGAGAGGAGGAAAAATTAAAGGAAGATATGAAACAAAGGAAAAAGGAGGAAGAGCGAGCAAGAAGGGAACTTATTCTTGAAAGGCATAAAATAAAGAAAGCCATCGAGGAAGCTGAGAAAGAGGTATCGTCTAGTAGCACCAGTCACTTTTATTTCTTAGCATTGGTAGCTTGCTTTTATATTTTATATAAAGTATATTTTTTTTATTAATAGGACAACATTGTTGCTAATCTTGTATTATGTATAACCAATTAGTTTGAGTGAGGTATTTGCATGGTTTTTAAATGAAATACCTTCCCATGATTTATGCTTCAGAGTGTCCTAATGTTGCTGTAAGCCACTTTATATATATATATATATATATATATATATATATATATATATATATATATATATATATATATATATATATATATATATATATATATATATATATATATATATATATATATATATATATATATATATATATATATATATATATATATATATATATATATATATATATATATATATATATATATATATATATATATATATATATATATATATATATATATATATATATATATATATATATATATATATATATATATATATATATATATATATATATATATGTGATGGGACGATGCCAAAAAAAAATTCCGATTCCAGTAAAACTTTCGATTCCGATGCCAATTCTCTCACTATTGTCAAAAAAAAAAAAAAAAAAAAAAAAAAAATTAATTTTTATTTTTTTTTTTATTTTTTTTTTTTTTTTTTAAAATGAAGTTTATTGAAATACAGTACATACCTTTATTCAAGCACTTCCTTTCTATTTAGTTACATTTTTTAAAAGAATAATTATCATTTATTTTAATATTATAAAGTACTATTGCAAATGAAATAGGAAAAAAGTAATAAAACAGTAAAGACTTGAACTTTATTTTATTGAAAGATGTAAAGGAATAACGTTTTTCCTTTTTTAAAAAATTGAAATTTTAATATTTATGAATAACCATTAACCACAATACTTATTATAACTGAAAGCTAAATTTGGAAAATGATGTATATTCTCCATGCATTCTTAACGAAAATTAAATAAATTAAATATATATATATATATATATATATATATATATATATATATATATATATATATATATATATATATATATATATATATATATATATATATATATATATATATATATATATATATATATATATATATATATATATATATATATATATATATATATATATAGTACGTACAACCTTTCCCAGAATCGTTGGGTAATGTCTCTCGCAGTCCACATCCATTCAAACACTCACCCCTTCAAGGGATTTAGGAGAATTTTTTCGGTATTTTTTGTCGATTATTATATTATGGAATAAAATTTTTACTGTATAAAGTAAAAAAAAAAAAAAAAAAAAAAAAAAGAAAAATTTCTAATCTCTCCATTATCGGGCCAGATACGCATTTCTGTAATTTTTATAGATTTTAAAAACTTACCCCTTCACTTTTTTCGATAAGACTTTTTTTTTTTTTTTTTTTTTTTTTTCCCCCAACTGAACTTGTCCACATTTGCAGGAACTCTAAAAGAAGGGTACAGCTTAAGTTCGATTGAGAGACATTTTAGATATCTATCTCTAAAAACAAGTTGTAAGGTAAAATGCAAAAAAAAAAATAAATAAATAAATAAAAGTTTAAAATTTTTTTTTGTCTAATATCAAAACATCATTATTATTATTTTTTTTAAAGAATAGATATGTAAAATGTTTAACGATGAATCTGTAGATATATCTTTCTTCTACATTTGCCAAAACTTTGACCAACTTTGATCAATAATCAAAATATTTAAATCCAAAACAATGAAGATGCTGAATTGGACTAAAAAGTATGTCTCACTGTTTTGGATATAACTTTTTTATTTCTTCCTCTAAATTGCCCAAATTTTAAGGAATATTAGAGGAAGGGCACACCTTAAGTTCGATCGTGAGACATTTTACAAATCTATTCCTGAATAGAAAAAAAGTAATGATGTTTTGAAGTTTAATTTTTTTTTTTTTTAAATTTTCAATATATATATATATATATATATATATATATATATATATATATATATATATATATATATATATATATATATTATATATATATATATATATATATATATATATATATATATATATATATATATATAATATATATATATATATATATATATATATATATATTACCTTATAACGTTTTTTTAGAGAATACATCAAAAATATCTCACGATCTAAATTTTGCTATAGCTTTAAAAAAAGTTTTATCGAAAAAAGTGAAGGGGTATTTGTCTCAAAATCTATAAAAGTTGCAGAAATTCGACAAGAATTTGGAAATGCGTTTCTCGCCCAATAACGGAGAAATTCCATTTTTTTTTTATTCCAGAATATAATAATCGACAAAAAAAAAAATTCAAACATCCTTCACCAATCTTTTTCATTCATTCCTATCCACCATGAACCGCACATCCTTCTTCCAATTCATCCCTTTATCCCTTAACTGCTCCTTGACATTACTCATATAACTTCCCCTCGGTCTCCCCCTGTCTCTCACATCCTCTACTTCTGAAACAAATACCTTTTTATATATTTCAAAACTATCTCAGCATACTCTGTTCAGCTCTCTCAACCATACTCCTTCTCCACCCACACATTTCTTTTATTCTAACATTCCTGACTCCATCCCTTCTACCAACACCACAAACTGCCCTCAGACCTTTCATTTCAAAAACTTCCATTATTTTTCTCTTCCTCGCTCTCAGCCTCCATACTTTGCTCCCATGCATAAACCACCTGTACACAACATCGTTCAAACATTCTTACCTTCACCTCGCCTTGGTAACCTTCCTCTAAACCAAATATCATTAAAACCGCTCATACTAAGGTCTGTTTCTCCAAAAATCACTCCCAGAAACTTAAATAAAGTAACTCGTTCCAATTTCTCCCTACCCACATTAATTTTTTATAATATATATACCATGTGCTCCTTCATTCTCACCCTTTCCATACCCTATCCATCTTTCTCACCACTTTGTCAATGAATAAATGTAATAACCCTTTTATAATCAAATTTGCAAATGGTATAGAATATAATGATTAAGACATCTTCCTCTGATGCAGAAACGCTGTTCTGATCCATAGAAAGATCACATTTCTTCCTTTCTGTTATCAATTATTAATCATTATTTAGCTTACATCTATTGTATTGGGTTTTTGTAGCAATATATATATATATATATATATATATATATATATATATATATATATATATATATATATATATATATATATATATATATATATATATATATATATATATATATATATATATATATATATATATATATAATATTAGGGTCGACATTATACACCTCCTGCATGGTACTTTGAAGATTCGGGTTCAAATACACCTACTGGAAAATCGTCATCATCCGTAAGATTAAGAAGTAAAGGCTCTTCAGGAGGAGGTAAACCTCGTCCTAAAACAATGCATGAAGCTTCTTTCGCTGGTTCCGAAGAGAGATTGTCTTCTAAGGGCAAGAAAGGAAGTTATCAAAATGTGGCAGGAGGAGGTAAGATACTTGTGGCATGAAACTTTTCTTTTATGCACAATCTTTGTGCATAAATAAAATCTGCTAATAGATGTATATTTTTTTTGATAATTTTATTTTTGATTGTACACATTCATTGATAATTTGTGTATTTGTCGTGGCATGTCTTTTATGTGCACCATTTAAAGATTGTTCTCCGTCAGTCCGTAAGAGTAGTGGTCGTTGGGGTTCATCAGGGTCCTTATCCAGGTCTGTCGGTAACAGAGGATCCACTGGAAGTATTGGTGGAGGTACGAATATTTTTTCCCCTTAGGAAACCTTCTAGCTTTAAGTAGTCCCTTTATGGTTAGTTGTAAACAGTGCTGCAACAGAACATACAAAAAATATTTGCAAAATATTAGCAAATGGTTTGCCTTCTTTCTTTACACAAATTATTTCATTAATTTAATTAAATTATTTATGTGCACAATTTTTTTGCTGATGATGAACAGTCGTAGATGTTACATGCAATTTTATTTAAAATTATTTAATATACTTTTGTATTCGCACTTCTTAATACCTTATCCTAAAATTACTTCATCTTCCTTTTTTCCTGTATTCATCCTTAACTTATGACCTCACCTTCAGACTATTCACCCTCGCCCTCTCGAACACTCGATCGCCACAGTGGCCGAAGACCCACTTCAGTTATTGGCAGTAGTGGATCGCTTTTAAGAAGAGAACACAGTAAAGGATCACGTATGTTGCTTATATATATATATATATATATATATATATATATATATATATATATATATATATATATATATATATATATATATATATATATATATATATATATATATATATATATATATATATATATATATATATATATATATATATATATATATATATATATATATAAGCCATTAATTTTTTGATATCCTTTTTGTAGTTGATATGCACTGGCATGATTTTAGTAGTTTGTGTTTGTTTAGTTACCGAACACTTGTACTTTACCAGCATGTAATTTAGATTCCTCATTTACTGAAATATGCTTTTGTAAATAAATAAGGAAATGTAAAATAAATAAGGAAATGAGTTAATATATATATATATATATATATATATATATATATATATATATATATATATATATATATATATATATATATATATATATATATATATATATATATATATATATATATATATATATATATATATATATATATATATATATAAATTATTGTTGTCAGAAAATTACAGAATTATTTAACAAAAAAGGTTTGGTTATATACTTTAAAATTAATATAATGCTTTGTAAAAAAAAAAAAAGGAAAAAAAAAAAGGAATAATCTTGAATGTTTAAATGGTTGCAACAGTATTATTATTATTATTATTATTATTATTATTATTATTATTATTATTATTATTATTATTATTATTAATTTGTTCTTGTTTTTAATGAAGATTGATTAATAGTCATTGCTTTTTGTGATTCATATTTTACCTTTATTATTGGGTTTTGTGAATATTTATGTGCTTTTAAAAGAATGAAATTTATGTTGCCTCCCGTCACAGTATACGGGTCCAGAGGAGCAGGACTCGAGTATCCAGAGACTTATCAGGTGCACGAGTCCCGCCGTCCTAGTGCGACTGGCTCTCGCATGCCGACTTATAGATATAACAGAACGCATTCTTATGATCCCCAAAGATCTGGTCATAGAAAATATCGATCCACAGGAAATCTTTACGGTAAGACTTCTTCATTCTCGAAGCGATTGCCTTGGTGGCGGTTGTCGTAACAGTTGACGTAAATTGAGAACGTGTTGGGAGGTTATCAAGCCTAAACGATAGCCAGTTCGAAAAATAAATACTTATTCACATAATATGATTGGGAAAAGACGTCACTACGTTTGGCATGAAACACATTTGTATAACGGTTTCCTCTAGTAATTTTTCTCTCCTAACAATAAT
>SEYY01000297.1:174858-179858 GCA_009176605.1 Armadillidium nasatum
GTATAAGAATGAACAGAGTTAGGAGTACAGCTGAGGAGGTCGTTGATGAAACGTAAGAATATAGAACAGAACCCTAAGCACCACCACAATTAATTGTGTAAGCAGAAGTCGCTCCATCAACAAGTGCTGATATGGAGCGATTTTAAAGGAAACTAGACAAGAGTGAGCAAAGAGAAGGAGAGAACCCAAAGGAAGGGAGCTTAGAGAGCAGCGACGCATACTATACCCGAACAAAAGCCTTGGATATATCAAGCACTACCACATAAGACTCCCCGTAGTCCCTAAGGGCAGAAGACCATAGATCAGTAAGATAGGAAAGTATGTCACCAGTAGACTTCAAGCATTGAAAGCCATTCTGGGAATCTGAAAGAAGGGAATGAATTTCTAAATAATCAAGGAAATGAGAGTAGAGGAGAGTTTCAAAGATTTTAGATGAAATACAAGTGAGAGTTATAGGGCGATAGTTAGATGGTTCAGAGTTGCTACCCTTTTTCGGGATCGGTTGAACATATGCGCACTTCCTCCACTGAGGAAAAGTATTATTATTAAGGCATAGAGAGTAGAGTTGAACGAGGACAGGAACCAGCTCAAAAGCACACTCCCTCAAAATACGAGGAGGAATGCCATCCGGGCCACTTGCCTTAATTATGTTCATAGATTTTAGGATTCCTTGCACCTGATCATATAAAATTACTGGTAAAGACAGGGGACACTTGTGATTAGTAGGAGGAGGAATGACGGAATCATCCAGGGTAGAAATAGATGAAAAAAGGAGGCCGAAGAGATTGGTCTTTTCAGTAGGAGTGTTAGCTACAGATCCATCAGATTGGAAAGGAGGAAGAGGCCTGAAATTTTTATCAGTAGGATAACCAAGGAGGTAAGCTCATTTCCTTTTGGTGAAAGCACGCTTCGCCTCTCAAAGTATATCCTGCAACAATTCCGAGCTGAAAAAATTAAAAAGTGATAAAAGAGGAATTTTTCCACGTTCGATACGCACTCTCTCTCTTGAATGGCACGAGACCAGGCGCCATAAAACCATTGGATTTTGGGGAGAGAAAGATTTAGTTGAAGAGGGAATGAATCTGCTCATCATATCCATCAGATATCAGGGCTCCCATTCTTTTGGCAGACACTAAAACATCATCAGTGTCAAAGCAGGATTCATTCCAAGAATAGTTGGCGAAAAAGCAACGTAATCCCTCCAACCCCTACAATTAACCCTATTTAAGTGCCAGAAAGTACGTTTAGATAAGAACTAGAAGATTGTGGTCAGAGTTACCGATATGAGGAAAAATGATGGAATTATAACGAGTAGTAGTGGTGAAGCACAAGTCAAGTGTGTTTAAAAATTGGTTAGGACTATCTTGGATGTGTAGGTTCCCTAATCAATTGCTCCATATCGTTGAGAATACCGAATGATTTAGCCTCCTCCCCATCTGTATCAGTATGAGAGGAGCCCAACCACTCAGTGTGATGTAAGTCGAAATCCCCCTAAATTGTTAAATAGCATTTGGATAGGAAGATGTAACATTCTCGTTAGAGTAGTTAGATATTAAAAAAAAACAAAAAAAAAACGGAAAATCGGTTCCACTAGGGAAAAAGTAGAAGATACACAAGATAATCGTAGTAGTAAGAAGAAAAATTTTAAGCCATAAAACATCGAAATTAGGGGATTCAAGATTTTCGAGACACGTTACCAGAGCATTGATGTTTAAATAGGCACAGACCCCACCCTTAAGGCGAAAGTTATAAAATAATTTATAGTTAGAAATATTTAGTTTACTAGAGAAGGAATCCTTTCAAATGAGTCTCAGACAGAAAAAATGTTTGGATGAGAGTTAGGTGATGCTCAACAGATGCGAAATTAGAAATTTGACCACGGATGTTAAAGTCAATAGAAAGGCCACGCCTGCGCTCACCCCCACCCCCCCCATAACCCTGAACACGCAGACATGCCATTCAGAATAACCACAAATACTAATTCACACTCGAACAATAAATAAATTTAAATAATTTAAACCTGTTTAAAAACTAAATTTATTGGAATCGATATACAACTACGAAAAAGTAAGATAAAACAAACTAACAGTATATTATAAACTAACTGACTTTATGAAAACAAAAACAAAAAATAACAAAATAGCAATAACCTAAATACTACCTACAACTAAAAAGTAAAAAGTTAAGAGAAAAAAATTAAAACTAAACACTTATCTTATTTGAAGCAGAAAACTTTGTTAGTCATTAAAACCTTGCTTAAAATATATGATAAAGGAAAGCACTCGATAAAAACACACACACACAATATAATAAGTATAGAAACAAAACAAAAAATGAATTCATTAGCACGAAGTTCAACCACAACTTCAAACCACGAAATCTAAAACTAAACTATATCAAGTGAAAGATCTGCCTAATACTTTAAATTTCAACGCCATCTAGTTGTTGTTTTACGATATTTTTCAACTCTTCAAGCCTCTAATTGTTATGCAGTAGCAGTAAAAAATAAATAAATAAAAAAAAAAAATATATATATATATATATATATATATATATATATATATATATATATATATATATATATATATATATATATATATATATATATATATATATATATATATATATATATATATATATATATATATATATATATATATATATATATATATATATATATATATATATATATATATATATATATATATAAAATAGATGGATGAATTTCCAATATTTTATTTCTTTTAAACCCGGCATTTGCCTTAGTGTTGAAAGTTAGAGATTGTGCAAAAATATGAACTCCATTTATTTCATTGTTAAAGAAGGGATTTGGCTTAAGTAAAGCCATGTCAAAAGATGGAAAAGAAACAATGAGTAAATCACATTTGACACATTTACCAGATTGGTCAGTCAAAATTTTTACAACAGATTCGAACACGGAAAAAAAATTAATAACTTTTAACATTATTTAAGGGAAAAAGGGAATAAACAAATATAAATACATATAAAAAAAGCCTTTATGTTTCAATCTGTAGAACAATAATAAGAAACAATTTACAATGGTGAACAAATTAAAATTTATGAGTACAATATTATAAAATGATTATTTACATATGTAAAAAGTTGCTTAGCAACAAACATTTAATGCAACTCGATTTATATATATATATATATATATATATATATATATATATATATATATATATATATATATATATATATATATATATATATATATATATATATATATATATATATATATATATATATATATATATATATATATATATATATATATAGTCTTTATTAAATAATATACAGTAGGAAGCACCATATGATTTCGATATTAAATTTTTCAACCGTATCATCATCAGTTTATAAAATTTTATAAATTTTTTTTAAATAATTTTCTTTCGAAAACAAGTATTAAATTATGAAAGACAAAAGTTAAAAATTACTACAACAGAATAATAATAATAATAATAATAATAATAATAATAATAATAATAAAATAATAATACAACAATAATAATAATAATAAATTAATTATTATTATTTAAAGCAAATCTACATAGCAATATTAAAATGTTCATAACCATGAGTGAGACTTTGTGAAATAACATCATTAAATTTAAAACAGAATTTTTAAGATTTTAAACAATGGCAAAACTGGTGAACGATGTTTAGGTCAACCGTTTTGTAGGTTCTCACGCTCAGTTTCCTCTAACAGAAACCTTATTTGGCTTTGACTACTATCACAATTGCAAGAGATTTTTTTTCTTCTAAGAAAATGCCTTCAGGGAGATAGGATCAAATTTTGAAGCGCCATCATCTGTTCCTCTCCGATTTTTATTTTGTCTTCAGTTTCCTTCATGTCCATAATTAACTTCGCTTTCATCTTCACAAAATGATCGTACTCGGCATATTCCTCCTCAGTGAGGTATTTCGTAAGAATTTTACAAACCTGAAACATTAAAATCAAAATCAATCATTTTAATTGTGATAGTTTCATAAAAGTTCATTTATGGAGATTTAAACCAATGGAAATAATTCAAGAGAAGCAAACTCACCTGAACAGCTCGCCTATCGATGTCTTCCTTTAACTTTTTTGCTTCTTCAAGTTGTTCAGTTAACTTCTCTCTTTTAACTTCCAACCCTCGCTGAAATAAAGAAAAGTTCAATAGATTTATTATTATTAAAGATACCTGTGGCAGAAAAAAATTTTTACACATCAATTTAGTGAAGCGAACCTTATATTCATTATTTTCTTCGTCCTTTGTGAGGAGGAGAGAATTCTCAACTCTCGCTAATCTTCCACAAAGACTCAACAAGAGCGAAGTAATTTTGTCTATCTCTTCCATGTGAAGTTTTACTTTATCTGCCTCTGATGGTTTCGCTTTTGCAACCACCCATTCGGTCACGCGGGTTCCTACATCACCATTTTCACACATTTCTCCTTCGATTCTTCTTTGTTCCCCTTTTAATACTAACCAACTTCCGACTGATGCTATTTATTAGTTCCTCCTATATATATATATATATATATATATATATATATATATATATATATATATATATATATATATATATATATATATATATATATATATATATATATATATATATATATATATATATATATATATATATATATATATATATATATATATATATATATATATATATATATATATATATATATATATATATATATATATAATATATATATATATATATATATATATATATATATATATATATATATATATTATATATATATATATATATATATATATATATATATATATATATATATATATATATATATATATATATATATATATATATATATATATATATATATATATATATATATATATATATATATCCTCCGGTGGGTAAAGGCCGGAGGCCTACCAAATTCCACCAGTTATATATATATATATATATATATATATATATATATATATATATATATATATATATATATATATATATAT
>SEYY01000297.1:187358-192358 GCA_009176605.1 Armadillidium nasatum
AATATTCACCCAAAATTCATACGAGAGGTGAACTACTTTGAATATCTGCAATTATAGTAGCTATATAGAAAAAGAGAGAATGAACTAGTCATAAAATTAAGGGAGTTTGAAACCGTTTATTAGTCTTTTAGCCTTAGACTTAACCCTATCATAGACAAGGGGTGAACCGGAGCTCCCTCCACCCCTACCCCACAAATATGAAAACTGTATCCATATACAAGGTCGGATGGCACTTATATAACTGGTGAACTGCGTGTAATAAAAAATTTCCGCATACAAAACAATATCATCTGTTTATGCTGTTAATATGCGAGACGGGAGAATAGATTATAAAGTTTGGAGGTGTTTTTAAGAGAGATGTAAGGAAGTCGATTCTTAATAAATTGAATATCTCGAGGTTGCGGCGACTCTACCGGGAAATTAAACTCCAATTAGCAAGAATGGAATAGAAAAGCTGAAGACAAGAAGCAACTCTAGAAGCAAAAAGCAAAAGAAGATTTGAAAACGGCAGAAGAAAGGAGTTTAGTCATCGGAATGAGAATGAGAACAAAAGTGTAGCCGAGGAGGTCCTTGATGAAAAATAGGAATAGAGTAAAGTATAAAAAAAGAACCCTGAGTGTTTGCTACAATTAACATGAAAAAAGTGCCGATATGCAATGTCGTGAGAAAACAAGACATGAATTTCCTGACTGCAGATGTTACATTTAGCTATTTCGAGACTATTCTGAAACATTGTAAAGTACTCCCATACTGCTGAAGCTGATCTTTTAGCCATATTGACTGAAAGTATAAACAAAATAATAATTTTGAAATAATGTAGTTTAAATGATACAAGTTTGATACATTGCCATAAAATAACAATGATATGTATAAATAAAGGTTATATTGATAATTTTAAATCTTACATGTTTTCAAACTTTACCTTATGGTCTTTCTTACCTAGGTAAACCTGTTGAATTACTATTGTGAATCAGGAAAAAAAAAATGTTTTTGAAATTTTTTAAAACTTTTATTAAACAAAATCTGTAATTTTCTGAATTTTTCCCGAGAAAATGCATACAGTATATTCATTAATTTAAGTAAATGTTGGCTATTCTACTCCTTCCTTATAATTCAGTAAACCTCAATTAAATTTATATCTAATTTTCTTAACGCAAAATTTCAGTGCTTTTGACCTATCTAAAAATTTAAGGCAACCCCCGGCAAAATTCCAGCCCAGGTCGGTCCCTATATATATATATATATATATATATATATATATATATATATATATATATATATATATATATATATATATATATTATATATATATATATATATATATATATATATATATATATATATATATATATATATATATATATATATATATATATATATAAATTCCAAAAATAGAAATGCTAAAAATGGCCCGAGTATTAAGCTTAATAGTGGTAAAACATTAAAAAATAATAATAAAGGTAAATTGGAGCAAAAGACGATGTTTCGTCATACATTCTCAAAACAAAAGCACACAATCAAACACAATAATGATAATAATAATAATTTTAACTACTATAATAATATTTAACTATATACATAGTAAGAATATATACTTTGGTTAAATTAAATAATAAAAATAATATAATTATAATAATGACAACTTATGTCAATAATAATAATTATAATGGTAATAAAATAATAAGTAATAATAATAATAATTATAATAATAATAATAATAATAATTAATAATTGTTTTCCTAAATTTTACATTTTAGTTTTATGCTTTTAGCAAATTAAAAATATTTAAAATAATTTTGCTGATTTTCACTTTTTGATATGCTAATTTATTTACACACACACACACACACATTATATATATATATATATATATATATATATAATATATATATATATATATATATATATATATATATATATATATATATATATATATATATATATATATATATATATATATATGAGAGAGAATGGCAAGTTTAAAGTTGTTGGAACCATCCGAATTTGACTCCCCCCCTCCCTCTCCTTATCTGGATATGAAATAAATTCCTTCATTTGAGTATCAAAAAGAAACGAAAAAGAAAACTATTTCGAGATAGTTTTTTCCTTTCCAAAAATTTACTAAGAAAGAAAGAAAGAAAGACTTGAGCCGAAAAATGATGTCCAAATCTTATTAAAATGGAAACAATCAATACAATTGAAGGTGAAATTGAGCCACTCGACAAATACAAACAAAAAAACTTTTTCTTAAACAGATATTTCATAAACTATTTATTTACAAACAATTTTTAGTTAAGCTTTTTCATTACTTACCAAGCGCTGTATTTCGAAAACAAAACCGGAAACGTAATAATTATATAAACTTTCATAATAATAATAATAATAATAATAATAATAATAATAATAAAATAATAAGTAATAATAATAATTAAAATAATACAAGTAAGAATAAGAACAATAATAATAACGATAACAATAAATAATAATAATAATAATAATATTTTTATTACTACTACGAACGGACAACAAAATTGGGTTGAAGCAAGGCCAGGGAAAGAATCACTGGAAATTTTTATTCGCTCAAAGGATTCCCACTGTCGCTTAATATGAAAAAATAATAATAATAATAATAATAATAATAATAATAATAATAATAATAATAATAATAATAATAATAAATACACAAACCTAAGGCTAAGACCAAAGCATGAATAAATTGACATTAATTATCACATCTAAACTTAGAGATTAGTCATATTCTCCTAACAAACTTATTGCATACACACACACATTATATATTATATATATATATATATATATATATATATATATATATATATATATATATATATATATATATATATATATATATATATATATATATATATTATATATATATATATATAATAATAGCTAATCTCATCAGCTCTCTCTCGTTTGGAGGAAAATACTCACATTTATCTTGCATGTGTCTGCTCTACTTAATTACTATTACTACAAGTTTACAACTACTATTTATAATAATAATAATAATAATAATAATAATAATAATAATAATAAATAAATATATAATAATAATAATAATAATAATAGTAATAATAAAATAATAAGTAATAGTAATAATAAATATAATAGTAATAATAATAATAATAATAATAATTGGCACTGAAAGGCAGTGATATTTGAAACTGTGCATTTGTTGGAGGAATTTAATTTTGGAAGTTTATGAAGCACAAAGAAGAAAGAGTCTCAAAAACGGCCTTTATGAAGAAGCGTGATAAGGGCGGAGGCGTTCCTTTGCAGCGTCAAATCAAGAAAGGAATTACGTTTTATTTGCTTCCCAAAAAGGAAACACCGAAGCAAAATCTTCAAAACATTCTTTCACTATTTTTTAACACAATCTTATAATCGAACATGGCCATGATAATAATAATAATAATAATAATAATAATAATAATAATAATAATAATAATATAATAATAATAATAATAATAATAAATAATAATAAAATAATAATAATAATGTGAGCGATGTTTAATTAAGATGTCAATAATAATGACTGTGATGATGACGTCGATTGTTATAATGATTCATCCGTATCACATAAATTGCATTTCTCCATCTGAGTTTTCCACTCACAAAATCATTTTTTTCTTTTCTTTTATTTCATTAGAGCTTTCTTCTATAATCTTTCTTCTCCGATTCCAGTTATTTATTATTATTATTTCATTATTATTATTATGGCCAATGTGCAGCTTCTTTTATTATCTATTTTGAATTTAGTAGTTTAGGACCTACTTGTAAAATTCTATAACTACTAGAACTATTATTATTATTATTTTATTATTATTAATATTATTATTCTTTTTAAAGTTGCATGCGTAAGAGGAAGAGGAAAAACTGGAGTCCGCCAGATTCTTTGATATCTCTAACGGCTCTGTGAATTAGAACTTTCCACAAAGGTTTCTTCTCCCTACATTTAAATTAAAATCTTTTGGGATGAAGAGAGAAACGAGAGAAAAAAGAGAAAAAGAGACAGACAGACAGACAGAGAGAGAGAGAGAGAGAGAGAGAGAGAGAGAGAGAGAGAGAGAGAGAGAGAGAGAGAGAGAGAGAGAGAGAGAGAGAGAGAGAGAGAGAGAGAGAGAGAGAGAGAGAGAGAGAGAGAGAGAGAGAGAGAGAGAGAGAGAGAGAGAGAGAGAGAGAGAGAGAGAGAGAGAGAGAACGATGGAAAAGTGAGAATGCGGAGATAGAAAATGAAATATAGAAAGAGGAAGGGGAAACAGAGAGAGGCAGAAGGGGGAAAGGAGGGTAAAAAAAATGTTAGAGATGAGAGAATCATTAATGAAGAAGTGCCGAAAGGAGAGTTTGAAGTTTAATTTCATTAGCGAAAGAGTAATGTAAAAAATTGCGACCAATTCCAAGATGACATTTTAAAAGCAAGAAAACAAAGCGTTAAAATCACTCGGAGACATTTTGTCTAATTAAAGGCGAAAAAGAATCCTCCGTTGATGCTCCAAATCATTCGTTAATTAATAAGAATTATTCACATTCTGTTATCAAATGCTTAGTCACACAACTTGAGAACGTTACCTTTAATGGCGCAAACTCGTTCCTGATGAGTGTCATTTTGTCGCTAATTATAACTACTTTGTCGCTTTGTTCGCGGATGAGAAGGGAGAAGAGCTCAGAGGCTCTGAAAATGAACACTCATTAACTTTGAACTTTTTCGTCAAGCAATTTGTTCAAACCCAACACTTGGCAAAGAAAGTCTTAAAAACTGTTCACAAAATTAGGCGTAATGAAAGAGTACTTCAAAAGTCACTTGTAAATTGGAAAGAAGGATAAAATCTCTAAATTTATTCCAATTATGAAAAAGAAATTAATTATTTACTTAAAGAACGACTGAAGATTTCGTTTTAAGAGAACTTTTCATTAACCTCAAAATACTTTTAATCTTTAACATAAAAACCAAAGAATGCAGCCGAAACAAATACTGA
>SEYY01000297.1:202358-212358 GCA_009176605.1 Armadillidium nasatum
TACGCATATTACTGATGGCACTTCCTTTTTTCGTGAACTTTTTCTCATAAAATTTTTCTAGGAGGTTAAGGATTCACAGGTATCTTCAAACCTCCAGTGTTTGGTCTATATGAAAGTGTCTCGGCCTTGCACGGAGAATGTGTCAAATATCTAAGTGGTTCCACTCAAACAACTCTTCTGAGCTCTCTAACTGTATAAAACTTCCTTTGACGGAGAGTATGTCTTCTCTTTGTCCAGCTCTCTGACCCCAGACTTACCAGCTATGTTCAATCTTTATGTACTTTACTTCTGGGATCAGGGACACTCTTCCTTCCTTCCTTCCTATATATATACTCAATATATATATATATATATATATATATATATATATAATATATATATATATATATATATATATATATATATATATATATATATATATATATATATATATATATATATATATATTATATATATATATATATAATATATATATATATATATATATTAAACGTGGCCTTCTCAAGGCCATCGTAATATAATAGATGGTCATGAGCGTCTCCCTTGAAGCTATTTCGCTTGAAGCAAAATGAGACGTAGACAAAGTCCCGCATTTCTCGCTCTGGAATAGAGGAATGCGTCGGACACGATGAATAACACCAAGACCATACGTTAGTTGTATCCCGCAGAGAATAATGAACGAGAAAATACTTGTAATGAAAACCAAAAATAAATGAATTTTCATTTATAAAAGAGAAGACAATCTGTCTTTTTTTTTTTTATTTCGAGAGGACAGTTGAATAAGTTATACAATTACGAGACATGTTTTTTGTTTTGCCCAATTTTACAAAACACACACACACACACACAACTATTCAAGTAAGTCGAGATGATATTCTTTAATTTTTGTGATGCGAGTTTATAGTCAGCTTTGAATCCAAAATTACCTACCACCACCTTAAAAAAGCATCCCTGAAAAACCCATAACATAAAAGCCACATCTGCATTCGCGATTTGTTTAGAATAGACGTACGCATCAACATCGATGGATGCATAAAAAATGACATCTAATAATACATCACGAAATTTTGGTGGGATTTTACTGTAGATCAAACATACACAAAAGATTTTTTTTCTTCCCTAATCAACAATTTAATTACAGGTTTTCTTTAAGTCCTTCCAAACAGATTTCATCAACAATAAATATTTTAACTTTATTTATTGTAAAAGAATCCAACATTCGTTTAAACATTTAATATATAAAGAAATTCTTTCCCTTCAATGCATGACACTTAAATTAAATCTTATAAAAAACTCATCCTCGTTAACTGAACAAACACATTAAATATTAAAATTATTACAGGTTGCCATTTTTTATATCTTTTTCCATGTGACCATTCGACACCACACATCCTTTACAAGATCATCTAAGACTTATTTATGAATCCAATCTTTTGGGCTCCTTTTATTTAAAATATTTCAACAATATAAAGCTGTAAACAACCTTTGATAAAAAGAAATAACGAAGTAGTTAAAAACCTACGTCTACGAACAGATAGACAGACAGAGAGAAAATAAGACAGCCCAGGGCTAGGCTAACCCATTGAAGGGTTGGATCCTTTCTCTGAACTGCCAAATATATCCATTTATAATGATCTGCTTGAGAAGAAACCCTTGGGCATTGGTAATCCATGTTCGTTCCTCAGGAATTTTGATATTTTATGGGAGGTCGAAAGAGAGGTTCTTATCGCTAAACAAACAGCAATCAAATTACCCAAACAAACACTCAAATAAATTTGAGTACACAGAAACGAACAACCTTTTGAAAATCTTTGACAAAAAAAAAAAAAAAAAACGTAAATTAATAATAGTAATAAAAAATGACCTATTTTTTTGATTTAATGTCCTCGTCATTCTCTTCTTATTACAGTGACATTAAAGTTGTAAAAAATATTTAAAATATGGAGGAGGAATCAGAAGAAGGACAAGAGACCCTTTTACTCAATCACAAAAGAGGACAAGAGACCCTTTTACTCAATCAAAACTCAAATTATGACCTTACAAGGGAGGCCATTAATAATAATTATATTATTATTATTATGTATCAGTAGGGCAGTAGGAAAATAAGTGTCATCAATAAAGAATATACGACGAAGGAGATGCAGCAGCACTTATGAACAGGAATGATAAAAAGGAGTACATAAATAAATAAAAATTAAAGGCAATAAGTCTCCTGATCTTTTGGTCTCTGTCTTCTGGTCTCTAAGTCTCGGTCTCTTGAGAGGTCTCTCCCGAATGGGTTAATAACTTCATATAAACTTCAATCATTTTTAGTGCAATAAAAAAAAAAAAAAAGTCATAAAAAAACGAAACATTCGAGTTTTCTCTTTGCTTTTATATGCCAAAAAAGTAAAGATGCAATAACATTATCTAGGCAACGATAATAATAATAATAATAATAATAATAATAATAATAATAATAATAATAATAATAATAATAATCAAAAACTTTTTGTATATGGAGGTAAAAATATTATTATAATTATTATTATAATTATTATTAGTTAATTATTATTATACAATACAAATAAATAAATACTTACTCTTTGTATGGTGAACGGACAGAGTTCTGGACTGGGGTTGAGCTTAGATCCTCAGCCTCACTTGTACTGCAGGAGGAAGTCACTGAAATGGCATCGTGTTGTAAAGTTTCGGGATGAGGAGGAGTAGGAGGTGGAGGAGGAAGGGGTTCATCGATAAGAATCTCTTCTGTTATTGGAGGAGGTGGTGGAGGAGGTGGAAGATCAGGAGTAGATGAGCGGGAGGTGTTGGAACTGGTGGACGAAGGTGGTGGTGATTCTGGAGGTGTTAATGGAGGGTCTGGGGCCGGAGGTTTCCTGTAGAAATATGGCCTAGAGGGTGAAGGCACTTCTTTAATTAAATTATCTTCAGGAGGAGGATGGAAAAGTGATCGGAGATTGGCTTTTTTAGGGGGTCTATCAGGAGGTTTTGGGGGAGCGTCTTCCAAAGAAGGAGGAAGGGGAGGAAGATCTGTGTCTGAAGGAGAAAACAATCCCTTCCATTTTACTATTTGTTGTTGACGGAGGATTTGCTGATACATCGGGATAGGCTCGAGAGACTGAAGATTTCCTGAATATATATATATATATATATATATATATATATATATATATATATATATATATATATATATATATATATATATATATATATATATATATATATATATATATATATATATAATTAGCTGCAATGTATAAACTTCAAAATTATTTGCACAATTTTACTTTAAATGAGAGAGAGAGAGAGAGAGAGAGAGAGAGAGAGAGAGAGAGAGAGAGAGAGAGAGAGAGAGAGAGAGAGAGAGAGAGAGAGAGAGAGAGAGAGAGAGAGAGGAAAGAGAGAGGAGAGAGAGAGAGAGAGAGAGAGAGGAAGAAGAGGGAAGAGAGAGGAGAGGGGAGAGAGGAGACAGGGGAGGAAGAGGGGAGAGAGAGAAAGGGAAGAGAGAGAGAGGGAGAGGAGAGAGAGAGAGAGAGAGAGAGAGAGAGAGAGAGAGAGAGAGAGAGAGAGAGAGAGAGAGAGAGAGAGAGAGAGAGAGAGAGAGAGAGAGAGAGAGAAGACTTTTGAACTTTTATAAACAATGAAAACAATCATTAATATTGTGACAAGTATAAGTGAATAAGTGTTTAAACTGCAATTATGTTAATAGCATTATAAAAAATTTATACTATTAAATAAATACCATTAACTGAAATCATTTTTTTTTCTTTTTAAAACTGCAATTATAAGAAACTAAATCTTTTCATTCAAAATTAATGTCTGACACAAAATTAACTTAACGGAATAACAAAAAAAGGTCAAATTTTTTGTGCATGTGTGTGTGTGTGTGTGAAGAGAGAGAGAGAGAGAGAGAGAGAGAGAGAGAGAGAGAGAGAGAGAGAGAGAGAGAGAGAGAGAGAGAGAGAGAGAGAGAGAGAGAGAGAGAGAGAGAGAGAGAGAGAGAGAGAGAGAGAGAAGAGAAAGAGAAAGAGAAAGAGAAGAGAAAGAGAGAGAGAAGAGAGAGAGAGAGAGAGAGAGAGAGAGAGAGAGAGAGAGAGAGAGAGAGAGAGAGAGAGAGAGAGACTTAAAACCTTTTTATTCGTGAGTCATTTAGATTCAATGACGTAATAAGTCTCGTTATGCCCTAAAAAAGCCCAAAAAAATTGATTGAGATAAAAGCATAAAGTTTATTTCGTCTTTTTAAAAGGCCCAAAAAGGAGGCCCAATCGTCTCTCTTCATTTTCATATAACTAAAGAAGGACTTTGAATTTCGATCTCGATTTCCTAGAGTGTCACAAACGAATGGTACCTTTGCAACTTTTTTCCACAACTGGTTTTGGTACATAATGGAAATTCTATTGAATATTGCCCATTTATAGGGGGAGGGGGGCTGAAAGGAGGGGGAAATAAATGACTTTTCAAATTGCAATTACGAGTGTGACAGTTGCAATTAAGCAATAAAAAAGAAAAGCTCAACATTATCATTAAGTTTAAACAAAGAAAGACCTATTATATAATATATATATATATATATATATATATATATATATATATATATATATATATATATATATATATATATATATATATATATATATATATATATATATATATATATATATATATATATATATATATATATAAAATATAAAAAAAAATTTGGCATAAATTTACTTGTGAACAGACTATAAAGTTTTATTTAACCTTTCAAAAAAAAAAAAAAATGTTTAAATCACGTGACATTCTAAGCAAGAGGCATTTAAAAACACATTTCTTTATTGACTCGCCATGCAATTACCCTCCTCCACTGCTGGTGATGGAGGGAGTGGGGGGGATTAGACAAACTTGTATGTAAGTAATAAAACTTAACAAAGTTTAACAAATATCAATAGAACTCCGAGTTGACAGGATTAAGGGGATCCTTCATCGTCGCACCAAATTTTTTCAGTCCTATTTAAGAGCAGTATATATATATATATTATATATATATATATATATATATATATATATATATATATATATATATATATATATATATATATATATATATATATATATATATATATATATATATATATATATATATATATATATATATATATATATATATATATATATATATATATATATATATATATATATATATATATATATATATATATATATATATATATATATATATATATATATATATATATATATATATATATATATATATATATATATATATATATATATATATATATATATATATATATATATATATATATATATATATATATATATATATATATATATATATATATATATTTTTATTTTTTTTTTTTTTTTCTCTGTCTCTACTAATTAAAAAGGAGAAATAGATTTACTCGACCTTGAAGAATAATCGATATAGCAGTAAAGGGTTTAGAAGTCTTTATCTGAAGGTGTTGAGAAAGAGAGAGAGGGTAGATGAAGTATTTCTTACGACTGAAAAAAGTCTTAAGGAATATTAACACTGATATTATTAATTAGAATAAGAAAATGTATGAATAAAAAACGAGTGAATTTGTAAGGTTATGAAGAGGTTGATAATTTAATAGTTAGAAGGAGCGACTTCAGGCAAGAGAGATCAAAAGTACAATTCTCAAAGAAAATAACTGACACGAAAAACCTGAAGGAGGAAGATAAGAAGTAATAGAAGAAACTAAGAACCAAAAACTAAAAAAAAAAATTGGTTTTCAATTTTAATAGAGTGGACAAAAAAATTGATGACATTAAATTAAATCAATTTAATTTTAAAGAAGGAAATGGAACTAAAGTTTATTTCATCTGTAAAGAATAGGAGAGAGAACCTCCTTCATTTCCACCTTCAAAATGGACAAAAATGTAAATTGTAACTGCAACATACTGTAGTTTTTTTTTTTTTTTTTTACTGAAACTTTGGTACCCGACAGGCATTACCCTATTCGAGAAAGAGAACTTTCTCGTAAGAGACTATTTGGGTCCCGCATTAGGGATCGAACCAGTAACCTCTACCACGTGGGTCACACATTACATTATGTGCACAAAAAAATAAAATGTTTATCAATAAAAGAAAATAAAAAAATATTAATGGACAGATGAGGAGAATTAAGAGACTTGAACAACTTAAACAAAAATAGAGGAAACTTTTCAGCCCCCCCCCGCCCTCACCCACCCCCCGAAAACAGGAAAGAGGAAGCGACACGATGGGCAAAATTCCTTCAAATATTTGGGCAAATTCTTCAAATGGGGCACCTGGGCAGGACCTTCACATTGGAGGGTAAATAAGGGATTGGAATGCCAAAGGTGACCAATTACGCCCATCTCAACACCTTAATGAGAACCTTCATGAGTTCGTGCCTTAATGAGAGACCGGTCAATCAATAATGAACTCAAATTCTCTCTCTCTCACACACACACACAAACACACACACACACACAAAATGGTAGTGTAGACTAGTTCAATACTACATTTGAAGTTAATTATTTATTAATAATATATATATATATATATATATATATATATATATATATATATATATATATATATATATATATATATATATATATATATAATATATATATATATATATATATATATATATATATAATATAAGATTTAATTTTAATTTTTAAAATTTTTTTTTTAAAATATTATTTATATATATATATATATATATATATATATAATATATATATATATATATATATATATATATATATATATATATATATATATATATATATATAATATATATATATATATAATATATATATATATATATATGAGAAAAATATAATTGATATAATTACGAAAGGGAAAAAAAAAGAAACAAAGAAAAGCGAATGTGACAATTTTAACCCTTTTTTTTTTTTTTTTTTCCTCTTGACTTGTTATTTGGGTGACTTTTTTTTATTATAATATTAATGGGTGTGAGGGGAGAAAGGGGAGAAGGGAGGGGGAATGGGACGAAGGGGTGTATTGAGGTGGGGGAGTTTATTTTTATATTTAAAATTAATTTCAAACGAAAAATAGAAATTAAAAAAGAACTAATAATTCAAATTATATATTATAATATATATATATATATATATATATATATATATATATATATATATATATATATATATATATATATATATATATATATATATATATATATATATATATATATATATACCTGTATATGCGGAACGTAGGCCGATATCCCCTATAAACACTGTAGTAAGTTAAGGACATTTTTTTTTTACCAACACGAACACCACTTTTCACAAATAATAATAATAATAATAATAATAATAATAATAATAATAATAATAATAATAATAATAATAAAAAGAGAGAGAGGAGTGTCCAATAGTTTATCTTAAGACTACACTAAACACTGAAGAGGTCTGATCGTAACACTTGAAGAGACGGCGCACGAATGTCCCACGACGGTGGCCAAGCCCTTTTTTTACTCTCGCGTATCCTTGGCCAAGGAACACTTCACTTATCTCGCCTCAAAGATTTGTTTGTGGGAGATTTTAAATAATAATAACACAATTTACTCCTTATGTTTACCAAATATACAACGTTTAGTAGTCTTTAATATGACACATCATATATATATATATATATATATATATATATATATATATATATATATATATATATATATATATATATATATATATATATATATATATATATATATATATATATATATATATATATATATATATATATATATATATATAGATGGATGCGATACCAAAATTTTTACCGATACCGATACCTAAAAATTCCCCGAAGAGATACCGATACCCGATTGAAAATATGCCGATACTTGCCATACTACTACCGATACCGATACTTTACTCCTATACAAATTTTGGCCGATACCGATATATACCGATACGTATATATATAATATAATATATATATATATATATAATATATATATATATATATATATATATATATATATATATATATATATATATATATATATATATATTATATATATATATATATATATATATATATATATATGAGAGAGAGTTGATCATAGAGTAATGGAACTGGGTTTTTCACGTTCCAAATTATGAAATTTCTTTTCTTTCACATGAGATGATGTTCATAATAATTTTCTTTAAAATTACCATCAAGACATATTTACATGAAAAAATACTTTGAATAATGATTAAATGAAACTGATCTCGTTTTGCAAAAGCTTCAATTTAGTTTGTTATAAACGGCGACATTTCTATAAGTCAAAGTAAAATTTCCTCAAAATGACAAAACTACTTCAGCGTTCGGTGTTAACTCATCCTAAATCCGAGATTCAGACGAGCGGTACGCTCAGGCTGCCGTTGCGAGGCGCTCAGGCTGCCGCTGCGGGGCGCTCGTGCTCAAAGAATAAAAAAATTCTTTATTTTGAATTAGGGAATTAACGGTGGAAGTAATTTTTGTGTTCACCTTCATTCATTTATAACTGCTCAAAAGAATTCATTTGATTTTCTTACTAACATATATATATATATATATATATATATATATATATATATATATATATATATATATATATATATATATATATATATATATATATATATATATATATATATATATATATATATATATAATATGTTTGTAACTCTTGTTCCTTCCTCCCAATAAGGGATCCTTCCACAGTTCCTCTAAAATTCAGCCATGAATGTCCTGTAGGACTCTCGATCTTAATTTCTGCATCAGGAAAATACTTCAACCAGGGAAACATCAGTTTTTTCAGACAACAATAATAATAATAATAATAATAATAATAATAATAATAATAATAATAATAATAATAATAATAATAATAATAATCTTTTAAAATAAAGTTTCCTCAAATTTAAAACTAAAATTTAAGCAAATAAATTAAACAAAAATTTTCATTTTTTAAAATTATTATTATTATTAATTATTATTATTATTATTATAATTAATTATTATTATTATTACTTTAAGACGAGTTCAAGTTTAATTTCCGCCTTTCGTGACTTTCCGAATATTTTAGTAACCTTCCATTAACACCATTAATAAATTTTGATAATAATAATAATAAATAATAATAATAACAATAATATTAAATAAAAATAATAATAATAATACTGGTGAGCCAAACTCTTCCCTTATTTTTTATTGGTTGTTAATAAAAAAAATTTAATTTTATTAAAAGTGCGAATGGAAAAGACACGCGAACTTTTGAACGTCTTTTTGAACCCAAAATATTTTCATATTTTTTCAATCATCGAAGAGGTGGGAGGGGGATGGAAAAGGGGGGAGGGGGAGAGTGAAGGGGGAAAACTCAACTTTCCGGGTAAGTTCAATTATTATTATTATTATTATTATTATTATTATTATTATTATTATTAACTTTTTTTATTATTATGTTTATTATTATCGTTTATTACCATTATTATTATTATTAAAAAATTTATAACGTATAATCATTAATTGCTGCGATGATAAAAAATTAGAGCATCCGACGGGTTTAAACTTGCAGGAATAAATGTCAAAAACTCGGCCTTGATCCTCTGTCAGCACAGCCGCCGCGCACCGCGCCGCGGCAGCCGCCTCCATGCGTGTTTAATTATCGTTGGTTGTGGCGTTGCGTAATCGAGGCAAAAGAATTATTATGAAATGCCACCAAACAAAACAATCAAAATGACCACGTTAATATATATATATATTATATATATATATATATATATATATATATATATTATATATATATATATATATATATATATATATATATATATATATATATATATATATATATATATATATATATATATATATATATATATCTCGAATTTTAAAGATACAAAAGTTAAATCAGATCTTATTTTTAGTAAATATAAAAATTTTCGATATTCAGTATTAAAAAAATTAATAAAAATAAGACAAATAATAACAGTAATAGAATAA
>SEYY01000297.1:224858-232358 GCA_009176605.1 Armadillidium nasatum
TTATTTATTTTATTATTATTTTTTATTATTATTATTATTATTATTTATTATTATATATTTATTTATCATTTTATTAAATTTTATCAAATGTTTGCATTTTAATTAAGCATTATTATTATTATATAGGACCTACTAAATATTGTAATTGTAATGTATAAAGAATTTTGAATTTCAATTGAAAATTTGAATTATTCCTTTTGTTATATTTTATGTGCATAATTTTAGTATAACTTAATTTATTTAATAAACTTAAAAATTTATTTATCTATTAAACTGTGGAGCTCAATGTGTATCCTCTTATTAAGTAGCACATTTTCAAACAACTCGACAGTCACTTTATTATTATTCTTATATTTAGTATTATAGGACCTACTGTTTTAATGTAAAATTGTAAATGTACCCTCTCAGAATAAATTTAGGAATTATGAATAATAATAATAATAATAATAATTATTATTATTATTATTATTATTATTATTATTATTATTATTAAGAAGTTGTGACGCTAACACGAAATTAATTAAAAGATTGGGCAGAAGATAAAAACTTCATTATAGTCAGACTTGAATTATTTTTTTTTTTTCTCTCTCTCTCTCACACACACACACACACACACAAATTTTTCTTAAACATCCACACTCCACACCTCGACAACTTTAAATGCTCCGTAAATCATATATATATATATATATATATATATATATATATATATATATATATATATATATATATATATATATATATATATATATATATATATATATATATATATATATATATATATATATATATATATATATATATATATATATATATATATAAAAGAGAGAGAAGTTTGAAAAGGAAGACTATATATTTGTGATTGAGGAGTGAGAAGGGTAAATCTCGTCCTCCCAAATTGAAGTCTGTGAAGGAAAAATAAGCTTAAGACAAGATTTAAGCCTCCAGGCCAAAACGAACAAACCCAACAAATTCATTCTTCTCGTTGCAAAACTTTTTAACTCTGCAAACAGTTTCAAACCAATCTGTGTTTATGTATGTATGTGTGCGTGCGTGCGTGCGTGTGTTTAACACTTGTTACATCTGCATCCGCACAAAGTCACCTCTTCATCCGCAGTACAAAAGTGTTTAAATGATCTCATCCAAATTTATGAGAAATTTTATAAGAAACATTCGTTATTTTATATATATATATATATATATATATATATATATATATATATATATATATATATATATATATATATATATATATATATATATATATATATATATATATATATATATATATATATATATATATATATATATATATATATATATATATATATATATATATATATATATATATATATATATATATATATATATATATATATATATATATATATATATATATAGTATATATATATATATATATATATATATATATATATATATATATATATATATATATATATATATATAGTTTAAGAGTAAGGTTGATATATACCGTGGGAGAGATGATGTGTTGGATACGTTCTGGTTAATTTGAACAATCCAACCAGTTTGCATCAATGCCAGTAGCCCTGTTTCGGGCGGCTTCTTATCCATGAGTAATAATTTACTAACGTATGTTGATATATGCGTTTGTATTTTGTGTGTGTATACATGTACGTCTAAGTAATCGCACATGCGAAGAGAGTATCATGTAATTAAAGAACCTCATAATTGAAAAGAACATTAAAATCTCCTCAGAACTTTTTTCCTTTTCCCGCTAAAACTCGCTTCGAAATGAAGAGTTCATAAATCTTCAAAATGAAATTCAAGAAAATATTTTTCGCCTCATTTCAAGAGTTCTTTTCTTGCTCCAGATCGTTACAAGAAGAAAAAAGAAAAAAAAAAAAAAAAAAAAAAAAAAAAAAAAAAAAAAAAAAAAAAAAGACAACAAACATTTTTTGATAACCATCTTTGAACACACCTTTAAATGGTCGAAATTTATATACGGCGATAAACTCTTTCTTACAAGCACGCGCGCGCGCTCGCACACATACACGAAAACACACATTATATATATATATATATATATATATATATATATATATATATATATATATATATATATATATATATATATATATATATATATATATATATATATATATATATATATATAGGGATGGAGCGATACCAAAATGTTTACCGATACCTAAAAATTTACAGGTACCGATACCTGAAAATATACCGATACTTTATCCATTCATATGCCAAAATTTACTTTACCGATAACGATTTAAGATTTCAAATTCACCGATACCCGAAAATATACCGATACCGATACTTCACTCCATCCCTATATATATATATATATATATATATATATATATATATATATATATATATATATATATATATATATATATATATATATATATATATATATATATATATTATATATATATATATATATATATATATATATTATTTTTATTACACCTCTGGTGGGCAAAGGCCAGAGGCCTACCAATATTCCACCAGAGTTAGGGGGATATATATATATATATATATATATATATATATATATATATATATATATATATATATATATATATATATATATATATATATATATATATATATATATATATATATATATATATATATATATATTGGGATGGCCCTGGATCGAAGCTCCACAAATTTCAACAACTCTGCTTCAGATTCCAGCTTTTTTAATGCAATGTACATTGTATGTATGTCTGTATGTCTGTCTGTCTCTCTCTCTCTCTGTCTTTGTCTCTGTCTTTCTCAATCTCTCAAAGAATTACAGTCTAGTTCAAACTCTCAAACTCAACGTTTATATTTCATTCTTTAGGTCGTGTGAAATCCATATTCCTCTGTACCAAAAATTTCTTTCCTCGTACAAAGTCAATTTCTCTACTTGAAATCTTTTGATATTTTACCAATAGTCTTCTTTTAGTTTTGTCAATTCTTTATCTTACTCACCTCTTGTTTCTAATGACTATTCCACAGCAGTCTTCACAATATTCAAATCTTACTAACTTCTAAAGCTGGTCGTTACGCTGTGACTCAATTTTAGGTGATTCGAGTATTAATAAACCCTACTTCACCTCCAAATTTAATATGAAGATTTTTCTTCAACTTTGTATGTATTATACTGAGAAGGTAAATATTATTAAAGATATTTCTAATTCAGTACTAAATAACAAACTTCAAATATATATGTATATTAAAATCTAAAAACCTATCCATAAAACGTTTCAAAGCACAAATACTTTTTTACTTCTGAATTTCTAAAAAAGGTTTTGAAAGGTTGAGAGGTAAAAAGAGCTATTAGAACTTCTTCACCACAATTGCTTACTCAATATAAGGGTGTCGCTCTTCCTCGCAAGGAATACATTTTACATATACAAGGTGGTTCCACTTCCATACTACTTTATGAGGTGGATACTAGGATTTTCAACATCAAACGTTCGCTTACTGACTGTCTTCAAGAGACTCCTCAAAATATTACCTTCAGTTCTTGGGATCTTGGAGACATCCCTTCCAGAACAATTACTTCAATTCCAGAGCCCTCAGAGACTTCCATTCCGGAACCCCCATGCTCAGCTTCAGATCACTCAGAGAGAGACATCCATTCCAGAAAATCGGATTCGGTACCAGAGCCCTATAAGAGACATGTTGCTCCGGATATTCGGAAAAAAGAAAAAAAGAAAAAAAAGAGAGGATTCGTCTGGTTCCAACATTATATATATATATATATATATATATATATATATATATATATATATATATATATATATATATATATATATATATATATATATATATATATATATATATATATAATATATATATAAGGAATATTCTTTTAAAAAATGTTTTACATCGATGAATTAGAGTTTAGTACTTCTCTTCCTTAGTTCCGAGACTCGTTTTTCTGTTCTTTAAATAGAGAATAAGAGAATATCTCGTCTGGAGAGATTTCATGGCCTCCGGCAGAGCAAGTCTCACCCGTCGGAGGAGGAGGAGAAGGAGAGGAGGAGGAGGAAGAAAAGGAGGAGGAGGAGGAGGTGCTTCACAACTCTATGTGCATCTAAAAGACGTTGTCCTATTCAGTTTTTGCCTCAGTGCGGCTCGCGTGCACACACACACACACACACACACACACACCAAAGGCTGCCTTTGGTTGATAAATTTTATACCCTTTTATTGGCTTTAGATTTAGAGGAAAACAATATATATATATATATATATATATATATATATATATATATATATATATATATATATATATATATATATATATATAATATATATATATATATTATATATATATATATATATATATATATATATAAACTGAAAGACCTGCTTAAAAATAAATAAAATAATTAATAAATTTGAAAAATATTACATTATTATTATTATTATTATTATTAATAGTTATTATTATAATTATAACTTATTATTAAATATTAGCATTACAAAACGTTTTAAAAAATGACTTATTAAAGGTGATCGAATGGAAAAGTAAGAAAATGAAGCATTAAAAACATCAACAAAAATTTACCTTCTCCTCCATTGAATAAAATAAATATAAAAAATAATCGGTAGGTATCGATATTTTAAACGATTAATTTTTTTTAAAATTTTGAGAAAACAATTTTAATAGTCTCTTCCTTTTTTTTAAATGATCAAATTCGTTGAATAATAATAATAATAATAATAATAATAATAATAATAATAATAATAATAATAATGAGATAAAAACCTGATAAAAATTCCAATATAATTTAATAGGGTCGATTTTAACACCTTCCGGCAATGAGTTATAAAGAGAGTTGCGGACAATCCTTGCAATCTAAGATCGTTTTTGATTCAATTTGCAAAACCTTTGAAAAAAAATGTGTTTGTCAAGGTCTGACAAACGATTGAAATAATAAAAAAAAATTTGTCAAGTGTTGTCAAAAGGAACATGAAAGCTTGGCTATCTTTCTCCCCATTCCACTTGGGTTGATGACTCTAATAAACAAATAGCAAATGTTCTGAACAAACGAACAAACATCAAAGAACAAAGGATTTCCAAGGTCAAAGGAGCCGCTAAGGATATCTCACAAGGTTGTTTATTTAAGGATTTGTTATAAATAACAATTATACGGGAGGAGGTTAAAAGAAACTACATAAAATATATTGACGAAATTGAACTGAAAAATTGTAAGGGTAACAATGGTACTAATTTACCAATTATTTGTTGCTATTTAAAGTAAAATTACCATGGTTATTCTTATTGTTGCTTGTTGTTGTATTATAAAACATGAAAACATACTTATAATAATAATAATAATAATAATAATAATAATAATAATAATAATAATAATAATAATAATAATAAATAAATAAATAAATAATATCTTTAACAAATCCTACTGAAAAATAAGGAATAATTGGCTAAATATCTTTAAGAAATCTTAACATGAAAAGCCGCAATTGGAATTGAGATTAAACGATCCTTTCCTTGAAGAAGAACAAATTTTCGGACCTCAAAATTGCGATGGTTTCCTGAGAGCTTCGATCCGAGAGGGAACCCGGCGCAAGGTCGCGATAATCGGGCGTTCGGACCAAGGTCGTGCGCAGGACGTTCGACAGTGTACATTCGCGTACACGAAAATAATTACACATGTGAACAAACATGATCAATTTGACCGATCGCTCCGCTAACTTGGCCCACGGCGGTTCGAACCTGTCGCCAGTTTTTATTCTTTCCGTAACCGATGGGTTTGGCGAGTCAAAATTCTCAGAAATCGCCTAACATGAGGATACAAGACGACCCTCTCTGGTATTTCCTCTCACCCTCAACAGATATATTTCTCCACATACATAAACTAATATTGAGAGAGAGAGAGAGAGAGAGAGAGAGAGAGAGAGAGAGAGAGAGAGAAGAGAGAGAGAGAGAGAGAGAGAGAGAGAGAGAGAGAGAGAGAGAGAGAGAGAGAGAGAGAGAGAGAGAGAGAGAGAGAAAGAGAAAGAGAAAGAGAAGAGAGAGAGAGAGAGAGAGAGAGAGAGAGAGAGAGAGAGAGAGAGAGAGAGAGAGAGAGAGAGAGAGAGAGAGAGAGAGAGAGAGAGAGAGAGATTTTTAATCTAGAAGATTATAGCAAAACTATGTAAAAATATCAGAAAATATTATAATCCCTATTGGAAAATTTTTTAAAGAGACGCATGAAGCTGTTCTTACAGTATCGTTTGATGTCGCCTCAAGAAAAATAGTTTTGTAAATATTTGAAAATTTATTTTACATATTTTTAAACAAGAGGTAATGTAAAATTTATTCTATCACGCCTGAATGCTTTTCAGAAGAGAATTCCTCAAACGGGTTGATAGCTTTCATAAGAGTAAATGTAACAAATTTATTAATTAAAGAAGATTAAGATTAAATTAAAGAAAGATTACTTTATAAGTGTGTGTGTATTAGAAAGAGAGAGAAACTCTTTACAAACAATTTCCAACCAAATTCTCTTTCGAAGCCATTTCGGAACACACACACACACACACACTCTCTCTCTCTATCTCAAATATTCGCCCAAACTCTAATTAATTTATAATTTATTAAGCTAATCAGTTTACAGTTATTTTCCAATTTTGCTGTTTGAAATGCGTCTCTGATTCAATGCAATGTCATTTTAAACTGAAAACTTTTATTTTCGAAAGAGTCAGAGGGAAGGGGTGGAATGGAAGGGGGGCGGGGGCGGAGATTAAAATTTTTGAAGCCATCATGAAAAAGTAAAATTGAATGAGCTTTATCATTTTATTAAGTTTTTTTTTCACGTTCTTTTCAGAATTAAGATTAAAGATAATAAGAAATGCCTGCACACAAAAAACTTTTAAACTTTCCATATATATATATATATATATATATATATATATATATATATATATATATATATATATATATATATATATATATATATATATATATATATATATATATATATATATATATATATATATATATATGCCTATGACAAACTTAGATTAAATAAAGTTTCCTAATTTAATGATGATTTATATTATACAATTTGTTCAATAAATTAATGCCATGATTAGTTGTCAAATACAAGTAAATTTCAACAAATATTACTATCATTCTATAAATATATATATATATATATATATATATATATATATATATATATATATATATATATATATATATATATATATATATATATATATATATATATATATATATATATATATATATAAGTTAATTTTAGTAAAATACTAAATAGTAGATACATGGGACACAAAATGTGCTTGACGATAACCATGAAAGAAGTCTTCCGTTCTCTCAATGATGGGAAGACAAAGTAACAAAATTGAAAGACATGAATATAGAAGAATGAAAAATAATTATTTCAGGAAATATATCGTCATCCATCGAGCTAAGGGAGGTAAAGTGAAGAACTTTGAAGATTTAGAAGATTTGAGTCTATTCTTAAA
>SEYY01000297.1:242358-244858 GCA_009176605.1 Armadillidium nasatum
CGGGCTCTAAGAATCTGGCACAGATTTATAAAGAATAAAATTAGGTGATTTTTATGTGTCAATCCTTCAAGAATTTGAATGTAATATATTTTAAGGAAAAAATTTTTTTTTTATATATATATATATATATATATATATATATATATATATATATATATATATATATATATATATATATATATATATATATATATATATATATATATATATATATATATATATATATATATATATATAATATATATTATTTTTTTTTTTTTTTTTTTTTTAAGTGAATGGACGATTAATCGTCATCGTTATCGTCAAAATAAGGCATATTTTTTCTGAATCGTCATCATCAATTTTCTGCCGATTACTTTGACAATTAAATTACAAATACTCCCTTATAAATCTCTCTACTCCATCCTCTTCTAATGAGAGTGAAAGCCTCTTTAATAGTGGAGGCCAAATATACTCTCCAAAACGAAATTGAATTACTTCAGACACAGGTGAAAATAATGTTTCTGCATATTATTCAAGAGCTCTAAATTTAAAGTACTAGAATTTTGCATGTCTGTCCATGTTCGCACATATTAAAATTTTTAAAATCAATGTTCTGAAGGTACTACAAGATGTCACACTTGTTCTTGACACCAGACATGCCCTTATAGATATTAAAGTACAAGTCATACTGTAGGTTAATAAAATTTGCCACAATCCAACCTTGATGATTGAGAATCGTGCTGGCATTGGAAGCATCAGGGTATACCAGCACCGCTTCTCCATGTTACGGAAGGTTGCCGCCAAAGTCCCTTTGAAATGATCTTATCTTCAAAGAAGTTCTAAATTTCATACATACTGACGTTGGACGTGTGACAAGTGGCTCTACCTCTTACAATTCAACTTCGCTTCTCCACATAAATCAAAGTTTGTTCGTAGCAAAAAAAAAATTAATTTTTGACCAGTAGTATGACATCTATAAGCACATATCTGTGGCCGAGAGCGAGTGGGATACGCCAATAAATTATTTTATACTAAAATTTCATATATTTACACATTTGAATAAAGAATAAAAAATTTTTTTTTTTTTTAATTCTTCCTTAAATTAAAATTAATTAAATTAAATAAAAATTTTTAAATTTCATTTCACGTTTCAAAATTATTATAAAAATTAAATTTTTAATTTCGTTAAAATTTTAAAATTCATAAATATAATTATATATATATATATAATATATATATATATATATATATATATATATATATATATATATATATATATATATATATATATATATATATATATATATATATATATATATATGTGTCAAATAGCTTTAAGAAATAAATTCATCATCTTTAAATGCACTTGACAAGTATTGTTAAACTAAATGATAAACAGCTCACTCTTTAGATGAGATAAGAGAGAAAGAGAAAGAGAAAGGAGGGAGAGAGAGAGAGAGAGAGAGAGAGAGAGAGAGAGAGAGAGAGAGAGAGAGAGAGAGAGAGAGAGAGAGAGAGAGAGAGAGAGAGAGAGAGAGAGAGAGAGAGAGAGAGAGAGAGAGAGAGAGATAGAAAGAGAGAAAGAGAGATAAGAGAGAAAGAAAGGAGAGAAAGAGAAAAAGAGAGAGAATATCTTGTTCAAGTATCGCACCGAAATGACTAATACAAATAGATATCACAAAAGTACTAATAGAAATCAAACATCTCTTTACGGGCTTAAAAACACGACCGAATGATTTACAATATATTACCATTAGCTTTTATTGTTTACGTAACGGGACCAAATATATGAAGTAGATACACAAATAAAGACTAAATAATACGGTTAATGTACTTTCTTTCTCTAAAATAGAATGCTCCATTCTTCTCCTCGTTCTACCATAGACACGCTTATATATATATATATATATATATATATATATATATATATATATATTATATATATATATATATATATATATATATATATATATATATATATATATATATATATATATATATATATATATATATATATATATATATATATATATATATATATATATATATATATATATATATATATATATATATATATATATATATATATATATATATATATATATATATATATATATATATATATATATATATATATATATATATATATATATATATATATATATATATATATAGATATATATATATATATATATATATAGAGAGAGATAGAGAGAGAGAGAGAGAGAGAGAGAGAGAGAGAGAGAGAGGAGAGAGAGAGAGCAAAAGATAAATAATGAGGAGAAAGAGAAAGAAAGAAAGAAAGAAAGAAGAAAGAAAGAAAGAAAGAAAAGAGAAGAAAGAAAGAAAGAAAGAAAGAAAGAAAGAAAGAAAGAAAGAAAGAAAGAAAGAGAGAGAGAGAGAGAGAGAGAGAGAGAGAGAGAGAGAGAGAGAGAGAGAGAGAGAGAGAGAGAGAGAGAGAGAGAGAGAGAGAGAGAGAGAGAGAGAGAGAGAGAGAGGAATGTGGCATATGTGTAAC
>SEYY01000297.1:257358-262358 GCA_009176605.1 Armadillidium nasatum
CCCCTCTAATGAATTGTTTTTCCTAAAACAAAAAAACCTTTTCAACAATTGTTCATTTGGCGTTTTTGCACTAATTTAGCTAATTTTGTGGCCATTATTTTAATTGAATTTTTTGCGGATCATTTTAGAATCTATAAAAAGAGACTGAAAACATTGAATAAATTATTATTAAAAATGCTTAGTCATCGTTTTAAAAATTGACAAATAAATCAATTTATAACTCTGAATCAATTATTTAAATTAATTTGTAAAAACGGATAAAAAACCAAATCGAACTGGATTTTGATTTTGTGAAGCAGTCAAACATAGTAACCTCCGGAGATTGAATTTTAAACCATCAGAAGCGTTTGTGAGGTGAAGAATAAAATCCTCTGGGAATAAAATCACCTTATATTAAATTTAATATTATCAAATTATGGTCGTTCTTCTCCATCAAACATTTTAACTTGGTAACAACGTCTTCCGTCAACAGGGACAGATACTGTTGCTAAAATGGACAGATGACTTTGAAAACGACGAGAACGAATTTTGACAGGTGGTGTCAGCGTTGTATGATTTTAAAAGAAGAAGGAAGAGCATTCAAAGTTTAATCTGTTGGGTCAGAAATATTTTCAGAACGTTCAAAATTTTATTTATCTTTATTTGTAAGACTAATTTTTATGCATTTTCTTTGTAATATTTTATATTCTTATTTCAATTTTAGAAGCTGATATACTAGTAAACTTTACATATATATATATATATATATATATATATATATATATATATATATATATATATATATATATATATATATATATATATATATATATATATATATATATATATATATATATATATATATATATAATTGAGAATAAAAATGTAAATAAAAGGAGAAACGTGATAAAAATGAAGTATGAGTTACAAACACGACTGACCAATGTCATCATCCTTGTTTGGCTAAAAAGCAGCTGAAACATCATTGGAGAGGAAATCTTCTTTAAAAGGAATGAAATGGTGTGGCCAACAAATGGCACAATATGAAACAATACATTAATTAATATAATATTAAAAACAATTATTGAACGTTTAATAATTAAGATGTCCTAAATTTTGCAGAATTTCCTAAGAAAAGGAATATACTCAGCTTAATTAAATGAACTAAAATACTTTGATTACATCTTTAAAATCTCAACACTATTGAAACACGTTTTGAAGATTTTGTTTTTAGTTTTAATTTTGAATTAATAGCGTGAGATGTGTTCAGTTGGGTTCTTTTGCCAACTCTAATAATTTCAATATATATTAAAGTGTGTGTGAGTGTGTTTGTGGGTGTGTAGTGTGTGTGTGTGTGTGTGTGTGAGTAAGATGTTATAAGGAGCGAAAAAGATTTAAACCGTGGTTTGAGTTTTCTTTATGTATTGCAACCATGAAGGACGTTTTGATAAAAAGGAAGAATCGTCGAGCTAAATTTTAAAAAAAAAAAAAATCTTCCGCGCTTCAAAATAATTTCCTCTTCAACAGATTTAATTAAGTTTTATACAATATATTTTTAGTGTTAAAAAAGATCAATTTCCCTCACTTATCTCTTTCTCCTCCCCCCCTCCCCTCCCTTCCCCTTCTCAAACCCTCCCCTATTCTTCAAATTATGAATTTTTAAAGAATAATAAATTTGGCCAAAGAAATTTAAGCATCTTTTTAGCTTCATTTTATCAATATCAAATAAAGATTACAAAAAAGCCTCGCCTTAATATATATATATATATATATATATATATATATATATATATATATATATATATATAATATATATATATATATATATATATATATATATATATATATATATATATATATATATATATATATTATATATAATATAAAGCAAGAGAGAAGAGAGAGAATTAGATAGGAGTTGAGAAAGAGAGAGAGATATAGATAGATAGATAGAGAGAGAGAGAGAGAGAGAGAGAGAGAGAGAGAGAGAGAGAGAGAGAGAGAGAGAGAGAGAGAGAGAGAGAGAGAGAGAGTGAGTGATTATTTGGATGGAGTTTTAAAGCCCGTTGTAACAGACTGTCCGTTTGAAAATTTAATTCCTAAACTGGATTTTAAAAATGACTTAATTTATGTCCCGAGTTAAACTAACAAATAATAATTATTATAAAAAAATATGTAAGAAGAAACTTTGATTTTTTTTTCATTATTTATCTAATGCAGGGGAAAAACCTAAAGACTCATGGGAGAGAGACAGATAAACAAATAAAGATTGATTCAGACAGAGAAAATGAGAGAGAAAGAAATACAGACAGATACAGATATTCAAGGAAAAAGAGTTTTTTTTTTTTTTTTTTTTTGAGAAAGCTAAAAAATTAATTCTTTCTACAAAGGAAAAAATTTTTTTTCACACAATACCAAAGCGACACTATTTACAAACCACAAATTCTTTCAAAAGTTTCTTAAACTTTCCTCTCTCTCTCTCTCTCTCTCTCTCTCTCTCTTATTCTTCTTACAACAAACAAAAAGGAAGAAGGTGAGGTTTACATTTCGAAATCTCTCGAAAACAGAATAATTATATATATATATATATATATAAATATATATATATATATATATTATATATATATATATATATATATATATATATATATATATATATATATATATATATATATATATATAAAATATTTTCTGGGAATACAAATAAAAAAAAGAGAATTAATCACTTTTACAATTGAAAAGAAACAAATTTATGCGATTTTTTTTTCCTTTAAAGCAAATTTTGAAAATTTTATTTTCTTTCTCTCTTTTGGAGAGTTGGTGTTAAACCACTCCAACAAACAAAACAAAAACGATGACCATTTTTTTTAGTACCTCACAACAGATCACAACAACAGGTATGATGGTAAAATGTGCTTATTTAAAAAGATGGACTTTTAAAATATTCAGAGGGGATATATATATATATATATATATATATATATATATATATATATATATATATATATATATATATATATATATATATATATATATATATATATATATAGAGATAGAGAGAGAGAGAGAGAGAGAGAGAGAGAGAAAGAAAGAGGAAAAATAAGAGTTAGAGTATAAAATTTAAAATTAAAATAAAAATTAATAAAATTTTTTTTTTTTTTATTAAATTTTTATTTTTTTATTATATATATATATATATATATATATATATATATATATATATATATATATATATATATATATATATATATATATATATATATATATAATATTGAATTGTAATTGTGTTTGTGAGAGAGAAGTAAATTTTAGTTAATTGGATGGAGGTAAATCAATAGAATGACGTGATGTGACCAAAGTCTTTTTGAAGGCGAGAAAAACATCGATTTTTCTTCATTTATTTACGACGACTCAAATAACAATAATAATAAAATTAAATTTTGTGAGTGAATTTCGTTCGAAAAGAACCACAGAATTATTACACCGAAGACGAATCCGGCCACAGTTTATCAGTTATGGGAATTTATGGCGCAGTTCCTTCAGTAAAAGGGGGTGGCTGAGAGCCGTGGGGAGAGAGAGAGAGAGAGAGAGAGAGAGAGAGAGAGAGAGAGAGAGAGAGAGAGAGAGAGAGAGAGAGAGAGAGAGAGAGAGAGAGAGAGATTCGTTTCCCAAAAAAGAGGAACACTATGAAATCGTTAAAAAAAACGAAAAAAAAAGGAAAATTAGCTAAGGATTATAAAGTAAATTTCATACAGGATTTTTTATCTCCTCTCCCCCACTGATATATATATATATATAATATATATATATATATATATATATATATATATATATATATATATATATATATATATATATATATATATATATATATATATATATATATATCTTCGATTCCGAAGACAGCTTCAAATAAACTGGGAATACTGTTCAGATTGGCGAGATTTTTACTTCCGAACAGTTGCTCCAATTGTACGAGTATAAGCTTCTTATTTGCCCTTGTATGAAGTAAGCTCTCACATTTGTGGTGGGGGGGAGGGGGGTCCAGTTCCGCCCTTCTTTAGGATAGAATTAATTCAAAGACTAAATGATTAATAAACTGTCAGCTACTTACTTTCAAACTCACTTGACCCTCAGTATTTGCTACGTGACGTTGATTCACTATTTCTTTTAGGTATTACAACGGTGGGTGCTCCAGAGAATCGACTTCTCGCATTCCCCACTACCATTGCGTCGCCCTCGCAGTATATGGAATGCCATGCTCTTGCATGAATTTTGTGTGAAAATAGTAAACTCCAGGATTGCCCATTGCTATGTCTCCTTCTTTCCAGTCACTTCTGTTCTGTGGAACCCATTGCTATCATCTGTTTTTCCTGCTGCATTTAATATTCCACTCTTTAAAACCTTTGACTGCTATTTCGGGCTAGGGTGGGTTTTCTTTTGTCTTATATTTCTCCTCCTTCCATATAGAAAAAATCTCAGCTCGTTATCGGTGGATATATATATATATATATATATATATATATATATATATATATATATATATATATATATATATATATATATATATATATATATATATATATATATATATATATATATATATATAGTGTGTGTGTGTGTGTGTGTTTGTCTTTATCATAGGATTCTCTCAGACTCATTCTACTCAATTATTATCCTACATAATTTTTCCATAACAATGTACTGATATATAATCAAATAATTAGAAAGAGCAACATTTTATTCTGTTTTTATCATATTTAAATAGTGAATTTTGTCCAAAAGCCAAGAATGATTTGGAAATTGAGGCTGGAAATTTCTCGCATCGCTCATCCTCACAATGAAGCAACAGCGATGATAGACTCAATTTTGAATTACAAGAATAAAATACAATAATAAATTACTAAAATTGGGCAAACCTTTGTAACGTCACTGACGTTCCACTGAGAAGAGCTCTCTCTCTCTCTCTCTCTCTCTCTCTCTCTCTCTCTCTCTATATATATATATATATATATATATAT
>SEYY01000297.1:267358-272358 GCA_009176605.1 Armadillidium nasatum
TCTTTTATTTTATTTTTTTTTTCCTCAAATTTACACTTTTTTTCTCTCTTCTCATTCCCCTTTCTTTCTCTCAAATTAAAAAAAAGCCTGCATTAGCAAATGCCGATATCATATCAGAACGTAACAACAACAATAGCAATAACAAAAAAGAAAACAACAACAACAAAAATAACAACAGCAATAAGAACAGCAACATTAAGAGGGTCCATTCAAATAATGAGCAAAGATACTGACTGACTTTTAACCTTTTATAAGAATTACCTGTCGAGGAAGAAAGGGGGTGGAGGGGGAGGGGGAGGGGAGAGGAGGAGGTGGGAGGAGGGGAGGGGGAGGGGGAGGGAAGAGAGAACCGAAGAAAGGAAAGACTTTTAATGTTTGTTTGTTTCTTAATGAAGAAAAATGACTTTCTTCAATTTTTCGGCCTTTTATCTTTCACTTTAATTTCATTACATTTAAAGATTATTTTTATTATTTCATCTTTTACTTCTCTTCTTCTTCTTCTTCTTCTTTTTCTTCTTCTTCTTCTTCTTATTATTATTTTATTATTATTATTACTATTATTATTATTAATATTATCATTACTAGCAATAGTAGTAGTATTATCATATAATATGTCAATAATTATTATTATTATTATTAATTTATTAATTATTATTATTGTCATCATATAATATATATATATAATTATTATTATTATTATTATTATTATTATTATTATTATGATTATTATTATTATTATTATCGAATTCCACTCACTTTGGAGGTAATGTCCGTCACACCCTGAATGAAGGAACTCTTATCTATTAAATTCATTTTCGTAAAAGAATAAAAATAAATTCTAAAAAATTGTTCAATGGGTCACACACACACACACACACACACACACACACACACACACACACACACACACACACACACACACACACACACACACACACGTAACTCCAATGCAACTCTTTAAAAAATTCAAAAACGAAGAAAATCGTTACGACATAGATAATAAGCCTAAACACTAAATATATATATATATATATATATATATATATATATATATATATATATATATATATATATATATATATATATATATATATATATATTATATATATATATATATATATATATATATATATATAATATATATATATATATATATATATGGAAATTCTTTGTCATTCGAAACCCATGGAAGAGATTTTTATTGCAGGCATATCTAATGTTTATTTTTCCCTCATTAAATTTGAAGGCGTGTCTATTATCATTTCTCAGTCATTTTTATGCTCAACTATTTTAATAAATGAAAAAGGAGTTTTTTTAAGGCCTCTTTTTTCCCTTAAATTCAAAATATCGTGCAAATATAATTCAATTCTTTTTAAAAATAATTTAAAGATTTATTAAAGGATTTTATATATCAAAAGGCCGAATCTTTCTCCTTGCCCTTCGTTCGTTCATGTCTCTTCAGATTGAAAGGTCGACTTATAAAATCTGATGCCATATTCGATACCCGTTCTTGCTTTAATTATATTATCCTTGTTAATGAATAAAAGACGCTCAGCGTCCACGTCCCTTTGAGGCGTCAAATTCGAACTGAAGAAAGGAACGTGTAAATTTTTACTTTTATTTAGCACGTCGGAAATAAATTTTAAAAATTACCAACCCAATCAAGTAGTCCCAAACCAAAAAAGTAAATAAAAAAAAAGAAATATAAATAAATACATAAATAAAAATAAATAAATAATGGAATTGTATATCCATATCATAAACTTCACGCTTTCCTAAGCGATTTTTCACACTTGCTCACACCCACACGTATACATATACAAATAAACACACATAAAAACATACGCAAAGAGTATAGCCAAGAAAAATAAATAATAACCAATTGTTTAACAAGCTACAAAATGTTTAACATGACTTCAAGCATTTTTGTTACTATATATATATATATATATATATATATATATATATATATATATATATATATATATATATATATATATATATATATATATATATATATATATATATATATATATATATATATATATATATATAGTGATGGCATTCGCGGAGCATCCTCATCAAAATTTATTTAACTTGTAATACCGTTGTATTAAGATTCTAATATCCTACGATCAAGAAGAGAAGACGAATGTTGAAAGATAGAGAAATTAGAAGAAAAAGGGTGGGTATCTTCATGGTCTATTATGGAAGAGTGTTCAGGAGAGCAAAGAGGAAGATCAGTTCTAAAGGAAACTCCTCTATATATGCTAATCAATCCTTACTTTAAATTGTAGACCAGTTTGTCCTACAGACGCCGCATTATAACTGTCACACTTAAATAAATAAATTAATGAGGGTCTGAGAAGCGTTGGGAGTGCTTTCTTGAACCAATCTTTTTTTATGATTCATTACCAATGTTAGATAATTATTTTTACAATGATTTGAAATTGAGTTGTGCAACAGATTCTTACCTAAAATTAAAATTAAAACTTACAGACTACATTTCTAACACTTTTATTAATCAATAGTTTATCATTATTATAAATTAACCTCAAAATAATTTGCAAAGCTACCATTATTTAAAATATTAGTATTACTATATATATATATATATATATATATATATATATATATATATATATATATATATATATATATATATATATATATATATATATATATATATATAGCTACCATTTTTTAAAATTACTTAAATGTGTAGAAAAAATTTTGAAAGTGTGATTTGAGTATTGAAAAGGTTTACACCGTAGAAAAATAAGAATCCCATAAGCCATTCTCAGAGGAGGAGGTATGGAAATTAATAATTCAAAGTAACATCGATAATAAAAAGAGAATGTATGAAACAGTTCGACAATAGAAAAAGTTTAAAGATAATCAGTAAAAGTCATATTTTGATGAAATGAAAACCTCTAGACCCCACCCAGACCAGCATATCTCCAGATGTAATGCAAACTCAATAGAAGGACAGACGACACCCGTGTACTAATATCAAGAACAAACAATTAAGATGATGAGAAGGAGGATTCTCAAAACACTTTTATTGGAGCTTTTTATGTGAGAGAAAGAGTGTCATTCCTTTCATGAAATGCCAAAAGTATAGAAAACATAAAAAAATTTAAGGATCGAAGAAATACTGAATTTTTTTATTTTCGAAAAAGATTTTATAGCTGTGTGGAAGTTTTCTTTGACGTTTCAAGGAATTGAAAACTACTGTTTCTACTCGAAAATTAAGAAAATAAGAAAGATCAGGTGTCAGTTGCTTTAAGACTATTCTCTTGGCATTATCTATTTACTGTTTTCTAAATGAAGAGAATAATTCAAGTTAAAATAATTGCCATAAGATTAGATAGATGAAGTAACAGATAAAAAAATATTAATAAACATAAAAAAAGTTTTTGTCAGCTCTGGGAAGAACGCAGCCGAGACAGATGGAAGGTCAAGTGTGGATGAGGCCGCGCGCCGAAGTTAAAAACTTTGATTATGACGAGCACTCCCCTTTGAACTCTTCTCCTGCATGTAAAGGGAGAGGAAAGAAACTCAGAACTACAGTTACAGAGAGCAGGATACATATCGAATGAGGGAAAATTGGAAATCAAAGCTATACTCCACATTCTATCGAGAACTTTCGATAACATTCTCAATAGGTTCGCCAGTGTGCAGAAAGACAGAGGATCAAGAGTCAGGGAAAAGATTTTTTTTTTTAAAAAATCACATGTAGAGAGTTCCTTATGGAAACTATACTCGTGATCTGATCTAATATATAGTTAGAAGAATTAAGATGTTTCCAGTTTTGCTGATTTAAGATAGACTTCAGAATCCTGAAAATATCGGACGGTAAACACGTTAAGCAATAGAACGATAGTTTGGAAGCTGATTGGTTGATTAAACGCAAACTTCCAGGAGGATGGAAAATTAGATGTTGAAAGCCTGAGCGCATATATATATATATATATATATATATATATATATATATATATATATATATATATATATATATATATATATATATATATATATGCGAACATATGGCCATGAGCGAAATATGTGGCATAGAGTAATAGAGATAAGTTAAATGAGGTTTAGAACAAAGGAAACAAATGGACAATTCTATTACATGAGACCTTTTAAAATAAATCGCAGGCGAACAATATCCCCGCCCGTCGATGCCCAAGTTCAAATGACTTGGCATTTTTAAATACAATGATAATAAGAGTATCGGAGGGCATACCCTTGCAAGCTCACTTCACTGCAACGGAAGAAGGAAGAAGAAAAAAGGAATGACAGAGAGAGAGAGAGAGAGAGAGAGAGAGAGAGAGAGAGAGAGAGAGAGAGAGAGAGAGAGAGAGAGAGAGAGAGAGAGAGAGAGAGCTGCAACGAAACTCAAATACCGTAAGCTGACACCGTACAAAATGAATCTCTTACAGGGTGAGGCTAAATAGATACTAGAGTCTATTTCATGTGTAAGTAAATGCGTGGGCAATATGTACAAATGCAGAGAAACTCAAAATAGACAGACAATTGGACATACAATGGTAATAAGTGCAGAGAGAGAGAGAGAGAGAGAGAGAGAGAGAGAGAGAGAGAGAGAGAGAGAGAGAGAGAGAGAGAGAGAGAGAGAGAGAGAGAGAGAGAGAGAGAGATTGTCATTAAACAGAGGACAAGGTTTGTTGTTATAAAAAATAAATTATCAACTAAAAAAAATAAAAAATTAAAACAGGAAAGATGGAAACCTCCGATTTTGATTTGAACAAAATCGATAATTAATTAATCGAAACTTTTTCTTCCGTATTTAAAAATTTAATTCGTTTTTGATGAGAAAAAAATGCTATTTAACAAACTCACCCCAATCATGCAGACCCACATGTAAGCCGCATATATATATATATATATATATATATATATATATATATATATATATATATATATATATATATATATATATATATATATATATATATATATATATATATATATAT
>SEYY01000297.1:279858-297358 GCA_009176605.1 Armadillidium nasatum
TAACGTCAAAAACGAAGATTAATATTATATATATATATATATATATATATATATATATATATATATATATATATATATATATATATATATATATATATATATATATATATATATATATATATATATATATATATAAATATATATTATAACATATGTGATCGGACGTTCGTCGAGATGAGTTGCTAAAAGTAGTGGAAAGAAAAGCGGATAATCAGAAGATTAGGAAGAGAAGAGAAGATATAATGTGATGTCAGTACTGAACAAAATTAAAAAAAAAACTAATACTAATTTTTTAAATTAGTATTTGGGAATTATTATTTTCTTAAAAAAAATATCTTAAAATTGATAGTTTCATATATTTATATCAATTATAGAGTCAAACAATTCTATTACAATATATATTGTTTCTAGGCTTAAAATATGAATAAAAAACTCTTATACTTTAAGATATATAAATTGTAAACATGTGAGTTTGAATCGACACAGGAATCTCTAGTTGGATAATGAGTATAATATAGCAGAACCGGATATGACTAATCTATCCGTACTTGTCGACCTTATGTGTTAAGCACTAATGACACATAGGCCTCCCACTACCATTCACCTCGAGACCTTTAGCTGTGCGGAGAAGACACGATCTTGTTAGTTACATATGGTGAGAGAGTCCGATTTACGGGTTAGGTGTCTTGATAACGAGGTTGTTTGCTACTAAGGTTATGAAACCAGTGCTAGTGAAGGTTGGTAGATATTAAGACATGTAATATGACCGGCATTGCAGAACTTACGTAGACGTACAAGCCGAAAACTGCTTTTCTAGTTTGAGTCTGCTTCTGGGTTCATGTGAGACTTTCTTAAGCAAAGCAATGGAAGGGAAAATATGAGCCTGTCGGGAGTAATCCACGTAGTCGACACTGAGGCAAACCTTCATGGGAGATGTGGCTCGGATTCTTGTTGAGAAAAGTTGGAGTATGCGACGAAGAGTAGTCAGAAGGATATAAGTCTAGTTGATCCAGTATTGATAATTAGATCATAGATTATGATATATTATATATGTAGTGACGCACATATTCGTACGAAGGCAAAATAGATTAAATGAGTAGTAAGACATGGAGAAGTATTTTGATTGCAGACTATCCCCAGTACTCTACATACCATATCATCTGAAGCGTAGTGTGAAACCACCCCAGTTATGTTGTTCTAGAAGTCACTACTCCATACTATGGACTTGTAGATACTACTACCAATCTGGTTACTTCCATTACTTATAGAACAGCGAAGCAAATATGTAGATGGATGAAGAATATGAAAGCGCTCAGAATACCTTTATTCTTATAATTCTTATAACTCTTATACCTCTTATAAAGCTTTGTTATTTAGATACATAAGTATAATGACTATAAATTAATATATATATATTAATTATAATTTTTATATATATTAGTGAATTTGACTTTACTATAATAGATATACCGAGATTATAATAAGGATTATTATGCTCTCCATAGTTCACTATTTTATTTAGTTTACACTAGTTTCGTGCCATGAAGGTAATATTGTGATTAGTGTATAGATTTTGTTCGATTAGTAAATATTTGTGAGTTCGCCTGCGAAAGTGTTTGTCTAGTTCGAGTAGCGAGATGAGGAATTGAGTTGTGTATGTCACTGATAAAATTCACCGATATCTTTGTGTTTTCTCTCTTTGACCCACTTCGATTTCTATCTTACAACATTCATATAGATAAAAATCAGAAAATTATTCTTCATCAACTCTGTCTGGCATATTCTCACCCTCTAAATTCCTTTATCTCTCCTCGGTTTGTTGTACTTACCTTATGATAATTTCCGATAATGAGAGAAGATCTCCGACACTCTTCAAATTAAGAAATTTGATAGATAAGAAAGACATAAAGGTGCAGTTTTGAGAATAATCGTTAACTCAAAAATCTAATTAAGATGTTAATGATAAGAGATATGGATGGATGCGAGACCAGGGGGAAATGTATATGACGTTGGTCAAACAGTAGCCTATTTAATCAGTTAAAACATAGAAAAAGTTAACAAGAATAAAGTAAAAGTCGGAAATTTAAATAAAACGATTTCTTATTTTACTTTTGTGAGTTAAATAACATCCAATCTAATATTTTTAAAGTACTGTTTCTGATAAAATATGCAAAAATTTTTGGCCTGATCTAAACTTGGTTGTCTAGTAAGACGACCGGAAATGGATTGTGAAAAGTTTCTAAAGTGTAATAAAAGGATTCAAAATTAAGTTACTATATAGAAAAAGATAAAAGGTATATAGGATTTCCTCAGATATTATATGAAAGAGAGAAGATAAGCTTTTATACCTATGCTTTTATTTTAACGTTCGTGACTGCTCATCTCAAAATGATTTTTACGAATAGTCAATATCTAATTAGACTGAAACTACACACTTGGCCGAGACAAAATATTTTGAGTATTTATTTCGACCCGAAATAAAATTTTAGCCATGAGTTCCGAAACAAATAGGTAGATACGGCAATATGAACATGACACTGTGAACCTGCTAGAATATATGACGCATGAAAAATTAAAATTTTTTGCCCAACTCAATTCTGCAATTGTCATCCATTGGACCGCAAAGAATCGTTTACGACTTGTTGTATCATTATTAATCTTATATCGATATAAATGCTTCAATTAACTGTGATCAGAATAAGATTATATATAAGAATATTGAATGTTTTCCAAAATATATTTTTATGTGTATTATTTATATAGAATTCTGAATATAACTTAATCTATATTATAGAAAAGAACGTAATTGTTAAGAAATGATATATAATTATTAGTAATCGCTTAGAGGAATTTTTGATCCCGTTTTCAGCAGACGTTCATTCCACACATATTAAGTTTACAGACATTGTGACAATTTCTATTGTAGAAGTCCTCTTATTATTCTAGATAAACACAATTGTTATCCTCGTCACGCTTTTAATTTTCAATGATGAAAGGTTTATCAGCTGCCGCGGAGTCGGGCTGACAACGATCAATTATTGAGACGACCGACAAAAAACAACGATTATTCTCTCGCAAGGAAGCTCACTCTTTTCGTTGTTTGAAAGATGTCAAATAGATCTTGACCCTAAGTCTATAAAACAGGTGTAGTATGTAGACGACAAAGTGTTACCAAAACTTGTCACACCTGCTATATTTGATTCCTAAGCACACGCACTCTCTCTTCCAGTGAATAAAGCACACAAAGGTGTTTGACAATCTCAACTCTCAAGAGATGGAGATATTTTCTTTAACTTTTGTCACCTTCTAAATTGTAGTCGATCCTTATAAGACTTTACGTTGAACAAAACTAAATTTCGTTCTTAATCTATTCGATCTTTACTCATTCTTTACTTTTTTCTTAATAAAGAAAAGTTCATATTATTAGTTAAGTATCATGTAGTGGCTGACAGTCTTTCACAAGCTTTTGAAAAATGTACTTAGTTAAGAAATTTTATCAATTTTCATATTATTCGTTTTTTTTATTTTTTAGTGAGAAAACTAACCTAATGCGTTTAGATGATGGTTTGTGGATAGAGAGAGCGGTCTGTTAGTTTCTCACAGAATGTTAATAAGTTTATAACAACAGATAAATGAACTTTAAGAGCAAAATTTAACTTGTAACGTATTGCTCAACATTTAAGGGCCTTCACTCATACTTTTTTACTTCTTTCTAGAATACTTCCATATAAACCGCTATGAGCATTCAAAACATTAACGTCAGTTCCTTCCCTCTGTAGACGATATTATTTATTAGTTCTCAGCTCTTCCAGTTAGAAGTTCTTTGATTTCAAATATGTTTACCCCACGTTTTTACAAACGCGTTTTTAACAAAAGGTGAAATATAGATCACGAATTGTTAGAATTATAATCATTTTGAAAGAGAGAATATTTATTAAAGGATCTTTTTCTTTAACACTCCGTGAACTTCCTCCCCTTGTCTCAATAAATAATAACCAACCAATTGATCGCATTATAATTTGTGCTAATTGTTTTAATGACATTTTTATATATTTGTTCAATATGACACTATTCAATAGTTAAAAAGAATGCTCCACTTAAGATCGAATAATGCTGCTGTCCAGAGTGGAGTTAGCCAACCTTTACGAAGTATGCTCGTGCAGTCAAAAAGACTGAAAAATCTGTTTTTACTTCTAAAATGGCTTAGTAATTCTAAAGAAATGCCAGATCTTTTCATACTTAAAGTCGATTTTTTATATATATCATTTTACCGCGTGAATTTGGACGAGATTTGACTCAAAAATGTATGTTGCACTATATATGTCTTCCGGCGGTAGACTTGGCAAGTAGAATCAAGAACTAAATGTCAGTTGATTGGTTTATGTTGTTAGTTATGTGCTAATTGTTGTCCCCCGATAGTATTGATCAATACAGATCTCATTGTAATATAATAGTATATATATTATCATATAATTTATAGGCTCATAAAGCACTACTGTTTAGCGTAATATTATATTATATATATAGTAATACATATATATAGCTAGATTGTATTTATAATAATTTATTTTATTTATTATTATGTGTTATTATATTATTGGCGATTATTAGTAATAGATTTGATTTTTTATATTGGTAGATATTTAAAATTATAAATTTGGAATGTTATTATTAACTCATACCTTTCTAATGTCCATGAATAGAAATTCATCCTATCGTGTTGGGTCTATTACGTCTTCCTTTCTGCATCAACCTCGATTACCCCATCTACACACACTTAGGCAAATACAGTACCTTACCAATGCTACTTGTTATCCCTCAGTATCGAAAGTGTGCCATACTATAACTACTGTCCGATACCTGCAACGATACTTACTTCTGTAATCCAGAAATTTTTGCGATCCATACGCATACTTACGAAAACTCTTACCATAAAGTCAGTATCAAAAACAATATGCTTATAATGCATTACGACGTTACCGATCCCAGATTATCTCAACATCCTCCGAACGTTCTTATTCTATTCGACATATACTCTTCGCTCGTAATATTTATATTATGAGCTCTTCTATTTCGTGATAAATAATTAGGATTTTTGAAAGTATGTAACAGTTAGGATATAATCAATTATGATATATATCTGATGATAAGATTATAGTGTGTTGTTGTGATTAGTGAGATTATTGAATTATACTCCAGAAGAAGTGAAGAATAATATTTCATTTTTTTTCTTTTTAAAAATTAAAAATAAAAAAAAAAAAAAAAAAAAAAATTTTATATTAATTTTTTTTATCTCTATTTGTTTTCACTACTTCTATTATTTGAGGATCAACTGTGTATAGGAATATAATATATTTGACACTCATTACTGCTTATTTCTGATGTGTGTGGTGTGTTAAGCTCTTACCTAAATTAAAAGTGTTGCAGGTGCGGTGAGTGCTGGATGTGTGGCGTTTGGTGTGTGTTTGGGTAGCTGTTGTTAGTGTGTGTGTTTTATTGTGTATTAATTAATGTGAATTCTATATTTGAAATTACCTTAATTTTATGTTATATATTTCTACGGAATAAAAATAAGAGAGAAGTAAAATTAAAAGGAGTGTGTGTGTTGTGTGTAGTCTCTGTGATATATAGTCGATGAAAATATAAATTTGATATCATGATCTATGATAGAAATTTAGATGTAGATAAGATTAAATACATGATACTATATAATTTTAATATCATTAAAGTTCTAGTTATTTATTTTAGATAGTTGACTCAATAATATAAATAATGTATTTAAGCAATTTAGATTTTTTTTTTTATTAATGAATATTTTTATTTAATGTTTGTTTTTCAGACAACATCGTTGGCACTAGCGCATTATATTTATATCTATTATTCGCCTTTTGGACTTCTTAAATATATTTTTTTTGTATTGATCTCCACAATATATGAGTTATAGATAATAGATGTATAAGTAGTAGTCCTTGAGTGTCAGAGCAATCAGTTCCGATTTTCTGGTTAAAATGACTTCTTGAGATCTATTCGAGTAAAACAGGCTGACATTGAAGAGAATGTGTAGTTTTGTTCATCCTTTTCGATTTTCTTTTAAAGGAGTCTTTTTCGTCACAAAGTCGTGAAATTATAAGTAATTACAAAGTATCCTTCGCACTTCTTATAGTAAACAAATGTGTGAGTATATTGTGTGAAGTGCGGAGTCTTGTGCAAATTCTCGTGTGTTTTTAATCAGGCAGTGTGTGTGTAGTGTGTTAGTGTTTATTTTCGTGTGTGTCTTTTTGTCTTAGCGTTGATTCATCTCAACTCTCATATTACTACAGTGATGAAAATGTCATCTCCAACATTTCCCAATGTGGTAGTTTTGTGGTTGTGTGTCTATAGAGACTATTATGGTGATGTGAGGCGTGTTTGTGAGTGTGTGTCGTGTTGTGGTGCGATGTGATGTGTGTGTATTTATCGTTATTAATTTATTTCGTATTTTAAATAGTAAAAATTTTAGCGTATCAGCTTTATTATGAGTATTTGTTATGAACAATGAGAAGAGGAAATTTGTGGCAAAAGTGGGTGATAGGACCTCCCTGTGGACATTAAGTCACTAAGACCCTACTTTAAGTAGGTGAGAACGCGAAAAGGTGATTATTTTACGATACCAATAGGTATACGGGTGAACTGTGTAATGTCTGTGTCGTAGTCAGTCTTGCGTTAACCAGTGTGTGTGTATGTCTGTTCTCGTTTGTCGATCGTCGCCGTCCTTCCCCTATGAGTGGCTATATATAACTTATATAGTGTGATGTTGAGAGTATGTTGAGGTGATATTATGTGTGTTGTTGGGTGAGGTGGTGGTGATAGTGTGTGAGTGTGTGAGGTGATTATATATGTAATACAGTCATGCTTAATATGTTTAAATTAGTTTTAATTTACTAGTTTTTATAGTTTGTTGTTGTTTTGTGAGTGTGTAGAGCTAGATATATTTCTTTAATTTATGTCCCCGGAGTTATTAGCTATAAGTAGGTTGTGGTGTTAGTGTAGTGTTGAGTGTGTGATGTTGTCCAGTTGTTTGTTGGCGGATGGTGATTGGGCAGTCAGATTAGAACCATTAGATTATTCCTTTGGTTTGTTGATCCACAGACCAAGATAAGTATCTTTCCAGACTTTAAAAACTTTCCTTATTTTTAAATGTCATTATAATCCGTTTTGTTTGTTTGTTTGTTTCTTTGCTTCTTTCTTTTTTCTTTTTTTCTATTTTTATATTAATTATCTTGTTTTATTTATTTCATTATTTAAAGATTTTTTTTTGTTTTTAACAAATTAAATTCATTATTTTAAATTAAAAAATGAACTAAATTTATATGGATAAATAAATAATTGTCAAATTTTAGTTTATAAAAAAGCAAAAAGGGAAGAATAAAAATTTTAAAAATAAAAATAATATAATAATAATAATATAATGTAGTGTATTAGTAAATAATTAATAAAAATATAATAATAGAATATTAATAACATGTATAAAAGATTAATAAAATTAAATTAATAATAAAATACTTATCTTTATATAAATGAATCCAATAATTAATAATAATAATTAATTAAAATAATAATATATTACAATAATAATTATAATAATAATAATAATAATAATAATTAATAATAAAAATAATTAATAATAAAAGCAGCAATAATGAAAACAATAAAAAATAATAATAATAATAATAATAATAATAATAATATTAATAATAATATTTAAATAATAATTTTAATAACAATAATGTCAAAAAAAATAAAAAACAAAGGGTTTTCTGATGTCATATGAATATATTAATTATATTGACACGTGAACTCTTTTTTTTTTACTTTTACTTTTCCAATCTTAATAAAATAGTCTAAACATCTACAATGCATTGTTGTTATTGCTATTATTTTTATTATTTTTATAATTATTAATATTATAACTATTATTATTAATATTTTTATAATTATTAATATTTTTTCTTTATTCTTATTATCATTATTTATTTTATTTTTTGGTTTATAGGCTTATATACAATTACTTTTTACACTGGTATTAATAATTAATATTATATATATAAATATTTAAATATTAAACTTTGATTTGGATGATTGAGGCATTTCATATCATATTGTTACAATATGTATTTTATTATTTTATTTTAATATTTAGTTTAAAAAACGTATAAAATCTTATATTGAAATATTACTTTTTCATGATGAACTATCCAATATTTTCTTCACGGCCTTCCGCCAGCCTTTTTCCAATTTATATTAAAATATATTATATTATATTAATATATATAAATATATTTATAAATAATATATTATTAATTATATTAATATATTAACATATTAGAGTAATTTTAATATTATTATTATTATATTTATATGTATATATAAATATACGGAATATAAATATTATATAAATTATTTATTATTAATATTAGGCGTCTCGGATAAGGTGTATGATAACACAACTTTAATTATTATACTAAATTATATATTAAATATTATAATCTATAATTTATATTCTTTTGATATATTTGTTTTGCTTGTCATTATAAATTACATATTTTTTTATTGTTATCTAGTGTTAATTTTTTATTAGTTTTGACAAATGATCCTGGCTATAATATCATAATATAATATAATTATTTGATAACGATATATAATTATTAATATTATTATATTATATATATAAATATATATATAATATATTATTTAATATTATATTTTATTTTATTATTTTAATTAATATATATTTATAATATATATATATATATTTAGTTTAATAAAGTTATGGAGAGATGAATAATTGTATTAAGTTGGGAAAGCCGAGCTTTGATACGTACGTTGAATGGACGGGCATAAGGTAGAAATCACAACTCGATGGGAGTCAGCTTAAGGTTTTCCAACTTATTCTTGCATTTCGCTCTAAAGTTTTGATACTCAAATCAGTTATTATTATGTACTCGTTGTCTTAATTTGAAATGAAAACTTATTTTTATCCAGGATATTCTTTCTTATATGATAAATCAGAGATATATAATACATTTTTAAATACTAATCTTTATACTCATAGGATTTATTTAACATATATTTAACTGACTAGAAAACTTTTTTTCTTCATATTATTTCGTTTTTTTATGTTAATTTGTGTAATGCTAAACATCTAGAATGAAATGCACAAAAATTAGCCTCTTTACTATTTTCGATTTGTTTCATTGGATTAACAATTTTAGTCATTTTAATGGCTCCCTGATCTATAGAAAGTTAAGCAGCTTTTTTTGATCTCTCTTCATTCACTCTCTTTTCCTCTGCTCTCTCTTCTCCTCTATATCTCTCATCATTCTCATAATCATCTTTTTACTCTTATCTTACTCTATTTCTATTTTTCTTTCTTCCATTTTTCTCTCTTTCTCTCTTTCTTTCTATCTTCTTTCGTGAGTGTGATGAGTGTGGAGATGTTGGGTGTGTGTAGTCTGAGAGGTTAATAATAATTATTTATCTTTTTATTAATCTGTAATAATAATTATATTTAGCTTAAACTTTTTTAAAGATATACCAATACTAAAATTACAAAACAATATCAATTAACTTAACTATTAATATATTATATAAATTTGTGATGATAGAGAGATGTGAGTGAGTGGTGTGTGAGTGTGTGATGTGACTTAATAATAATATCTTAATAATGAATAATAAATGTAATGTTAAAATTAGGTTAATATATTGTTTTGTTTCGAGTGTGTGTTTTGTGTGGTAAGTTTGTTGTGTGATGTGTGAGAAGTGTGTTGTGAGTTGTGTTTATTTTATTACATTATATTATATTAATTTTTATTATATTTATTTTTATTTTTATTGAATTTTTACTATAAACCAAATTATTATTCTGAATGTTGTATAGCGTGGAGGGGTTGTGATTGTTGTGTTGGGCGGCGTTTGGAGAGATGAGTGATGTGTGTGTGGTGGAAGTGTGGTGTGAGTGTAGTGTGAGTGTGTGTGTGTGTATTAATTATATTTATTAATAACTATTATTTGATGAGTTTTTTTAGTGGGTGGGAGGTGGTGGGTGGGGGGGTTATTGTTGTGTTATAATGTAATGTATATACTTATAAAAAGATTAGTAAAATTTGACAAAATAATGTGTTATGAGATGAGATGAGTGGACAATATAAATATGAAGGGTGGTGGTTGTGTGTGTGTTGTGTGGATGTGTGTTGGTGTGTGGGTTGGTTTGGGGGGAATTTATAATAATTATAATATAATAATAATAAATATATTATTTTTTATTCATCACTATATTTTTTTATTTTTGTATTATAATTTTTAGTAATAATAATTAATAATAATAATAATAATAATAATAATAATAATAATAATAATAATAATAATAATAATAATAATAATAATAATAATAATAATAATAATAATAATATTATTATTATTATTACGAGAAAGGCGAAGAGTGAATGACCTCAAAAGCTGCTTCTTCAAACAGGAGCCATAAACAAATTGTTAAAAATAAACATCCGATAAGAAAGAGGCAATATTTTGTGCATTTCATTCTATGAGAAACTCACAAATTAACCAAAAAAAAAAGGAGAGAAAAGTTGACAGTCAGTAATTAAATAATAATTCAGTCAATTATTATTTAAAATGTTATACTCTTGATTTACCTAAAGAAAGAATTCTGGAAAAAATAAGTTCATTAAAATAAGACAACGGCATAAAATCTATGTGGCAACTTTAGAGCCGAAATGCAGAAAAGTTGGCAACCTTTCACTGGACTCTCAATCGAGTTGTGATTTCACCTTGCCCGTCCTTCAACTCGTATCAAGCTTCGTTTCCACAACTTATCAATTTCTCTCTCCAAACTTTTAGCCACTAATATATATATATATATATATATATATATATATATATATATATATATATATATATATATATATATATATATATATATATATATATATATATATATATATATATATATATATATATATATATATATATATAATAATATATTATATATAAAATAAAAAAAGAATTTTTGAAAAAATCTAAAATTTATATTAAATAATTAAATATATATATATATATATATATATATATATATATATATATATATATATATATATATATATATATATATATATATATATATATATATATATATATATATATATATATATAATATATATATATATATATATCCCAAATAATTGAAAAAGGTGCGGCAGGCGGAGGTCAGATTTGAATGTGACCTCAGAAAAATATTCAAAGTTTTTTCGAGCAAAAATAAATAATAAAATACATTGTAACAATGTAAAGCCTACCTCACCTAATAATAATAAAAATAATAATAATAATAATAATAATAATAATATAATAATAATAATAATATTAATAATAATAATATTTTATTATTATTTTTATTTGAACGTAACACGAATATTGAAATAGAAAGAAAAAAAACAACATAGTAAAACCGTCATCCGAACAAAACAAAAAAAATAAATAAATAAATAATCAAAAAAAAAAAAAAAAAAAAAAAAAAAAAAAAAAAAAAAAAAAAGGATAAGAATGAATAAAAAAGGAGTTAAAGTCTGGAGGAAATTTGGCGGGGCTCAAACCAACCGAGCAAGATAACAAGAGTCAATGAATGATGTAGAGCCACAAAGTGACAACAACATTATAAGATAAACCTCTATTTTTATACAACAACCGCCACTATTACAATTATTTTATTTACTACAACAACAACAAACAGAAATTAAAACCATTATTCATGCAGCTGTTATTACAACCCAACTACTAATTCAACTACTATTACTATTTCTCTACTTCTACCACTATTACTACAACTAGTATAGCTCATAATAATAATAATAATAATAATAATAATAATAATAATAATAATAATAATAATAATAATAATAATAATAATAATATAATAATAATAATAATAATAATAATAATAATAATAATAATAATAATAATAATAATAATAATAATAATAATTATAATAATAATAAATAATAATTATAATAATAATAATAATAATAATAATAATAATAATAATAATAATAATAATAATAATAATAATAATAATAATAATAATAATAATAATAATAATAATAATGAGATGATAAAGATAAAATCTACGGTAGAAAAGGTTCCAAAATGGAGAGATTGAATTTGTTAAAGAAAGAATTAATGTTTTTGAATGCGGAAATGAATTTATTTTCAAAAGGAAAAGATTTTAAAGGAAAATTCGAAGAGGAAGGAAACCAACACACAATCTAAAGCAAGCTTTTTATAGAATCGGATGCTATCCGATGATACTACTACTACTACTACTACTACTAATAATAATAATCATAATAATATTTTGTAACAATATAAATAATAATAATAACAATGTTAATAATAATAATAATAATAATAATAATAAAATAATAATAATAATAATAATAATAATAATAATAATAATAATAATAATAATAATATATTATTATTATGACTATACTAATAATAATTCATTATTATAATTATTATTGTTATTATTATTATTATTATCATTATTATTATTATTGTTATTATCATAATTATTATTCAATATTTTTGTTGGTTGTTCTAGCTGACTATTATTACTTTTTTTTCAATTAAATTTTTAATGGTTTTATTTTCAATAATAATATCAATAATAATAATAGTAATAATAATAAATAGTAATAATAGTAATAACAATAATAATAATAATTGTAAAACCATTATTTTTTCATTGTTATTGTCATTATTTTTTTTTTTATTGTTATTATTGCTTTTATTATTATTATTATTATTAATATTATTATGATAATTTTTATTATTATTATTATTATTATTATTATTATTATTATTATTGCGTAAATTTAAAATTATTACGTTTATTTTTGGTATTTATGAACTAACAGAAGTTAGTAAAAAAAAAAAAAAAAAAAAAAAAAAAAAAAAAAAAAAAAAAATCTTTGAAAGAATGTCATTTTCAAAGTAAAAAAAAAAATTTGCAAATTTTTCATTCTTTCTTATTAAAAAATAATTACACACACACACACACATATATATATATATATATATATATATATATATATATATATATATATATATATATATATATATATATATATATATATATAATATATATATATATATTCTATATATATATATATTAGGGATGGAGTGAAGTATCGGTATCGGTATCGGTATCGGTATCGGCAAGTATCGGGATATCGGTATCGGTATCGACCTTTTCAGTATCGGTATCGGTATCTGCAAAATTTTTGGATAAGAGTAAAGTATCGGTATCGGTATCGGTATCGGTAGTAGTATCGGCATATTTTCCGATACCGATACCGGTATCGGTATCGGTATCGGTATCTGGTAATTTTTAGGTATCGGTATCGGTATCGGTATCGGTAAAAAATTTGGTATCGCTCCATCCTAATATATATATTATATATATATATATATATTATATATATATATATATATATATATATATATATATATATATATATATATATATATATATATATATATATATATATATATATATATATATATATATATATATATATATATATATATATATATATATATATATATATATATATATATATATATATATATATATATATATATATATATATATATATTATATATATATATATAACAAGTTAAATTAGTATTGGATCTTGGTATCGGGTGGCCCAATTAAGTCAAAATAAAAATGCATAAACGAAATTATGATACTTGTTATTTGTCAGTTGCAGAATAAAGTCTCTCAGAAACTATACAACCATTTGCCAAACTCGTCCACATCTGACGACAGTAACATAAATATATAAATGACTTTACGTACTGAAAGACCTGGCATCGTCTTTTTAGAATTTAAATGCCATTTTGAGTAAACAGTTTCAGACTTTTACAGAGCATCTTTCGTAAAGGTTGCTAACCCTCTGGACACAGCATTAGAGATCTTAAGTGTGAGCAAGTTTAATTTTAATTGAAATATTATGCGTTTGAAAATAGTATTAAAAATGTCATTAACAATTACGCAAAATTTTGATAATGCGATCAAAATTGGGTGGTTTTATTTAAAAAGGGGAGGTAATGTTAAGGAGTGTCTTAATGAAAACGAAAGATCTTTCTTTATAAATATTTCTTTTTCAAAATGATTTAAATTTAAATTGTGATTTTATTTTAACCCCTTTTTTTTAAACCTTAACGGGTGGCTAAAATTTGATTCAATAATAAAGTTAATTTAATGTATAAGGAAAATAATAAAATAAAATAAAAATGGAAGGTAAAGACGTTGTTATAGTTTTCTTTTGTAAAGTTTTTATTGCTTGTGTTGTTAAATGGAAGTATTTCTAGAAAAAGAGAAAAAAATAGTGAAGAATGACATTACAAGTGTTTCACATGTACAATTAAATTTTTGCTCTTTAAAGTTTCATTTTATTTTGTTGTTAAAATTTATTATCTTTGTGAGAAATAATATTGAAATGTTTCATTTCAACCAACATAACATCAATAAAAACGAAATTGTTAGTTTTTCACTAAAAAATAAAAAAAGAATATGAAAGAAAAATTTATCTTTTCAAGTTGTGAGACTTGAAATATATATATGAAATACGTAACAGAATGAGTAAAGTCGAATTAGATTAAGACAACAGAAATTTAATAGTTTTGTTCAAAGTTTCTAAAGGATAACATTTAAAGTTTCAAATTGAAATTATCTTATTAAATATTAAACTCTTGGTTTATATGGAACAGAGTGTTGAACTCGAATAAATAAAAGGTTGTTGACAGGTTTTCTTTTTAAAATTATGGCTTTAACATTTTGCAAACGTTCAAAAGTAGGCAAGTTTTGACATCTTTCAAACAAACGAGAAAGAGTGACGCTTCTTCAGAACTTCGATTTGTTTTTCTCCTTCGTGCTTCGGTCTCGTAATTTGATCGTTAGTCACCCTCGACACAGAAGAGGTAAACTCACTTAACGATCATGAAAATTACGTTGACGAGGATACAAAATTGTTTATTTATAAATACTTCTTTAAAAGCATTGTGACGAATGCTGTATTAATGTGGCCAATGAACCTTGTGAAAACGGGGATTAAAAATTCCTCAGCGCATATATATATATATATATATATATATATATATATATATATATATATATATATATATATATATATATATATATATATATATATATATATATATATATATATATATATATATATATATATATATGAGATAAAAAGCTGTAAGCGATATTTTGCGTACCAATGATGCCAATGCAGGATTGAGGTTGGGGACAAAATTTAATTTTCATGGTTAACATACGTTGTAGGTAAGGTTGCATCGTATATTGTTGGGCCACCTATGTTGTTGTAACTCTGGCTATAAATTTAGTTTGTGGTCGAATAAATTAACCAAAAAAATTTTCTTCGGCCAACAGGATCATTTTTCCAGTCTATCATTATTGCTTTCAAATTATTGGTGCATACAAGTTTATATAATAAATAAAATACCTTTTTCATATAAATACTACCATATTTATTATTTCATATATATTTTAATTCTAATTATTTTTTATCCCTTAAACTTTTCAAACACCATTTTAATAACAAGAACGATAGCCAATATCACTTACACATGCCTAATTTACGAAAGTATTAAATTAACGTGATATTATTATTTATTACGACAAATTAAAAAAAAAACGTATTGAATGTTTTAGTTTTTTATTTATTTTAAGCTTTGTGTTTACAGCAAGTGATTCTTTAAATGTTTGAAACGTCATTTCTTATAATATCTAAGTGGAGATTTGGCAAAACTATTTAAAGATCTGTAAATAATGAATCACAAGCAGTAAAGGCATAAGAACGCAAATATAATCAACATTTAATTTAATTTTAGTACTTAATATGAAAATGCTTTTTTCTTATCTTACTTTTATTAATTATTGTTCGAATTTTTATTGAAATAATGTAAGACAAACCCTAATGAGGATTAAGAATAAAGAGGACAGAAGCCCAATCTTGAGAAGTAAATTTTTTTTTATCTAAAAGAAGTTTGAGATGAGCGAATATTGCAACTACAGGAACAAAAGATACCGATAAATGAAATACTGCAAATATTGCTGGGCCAATATTAAACCATTTCATTACATTTTCCGCACGAATGAAATAATATTTGGAATAAAGACAATATATATATACATATACATATATATATATATATATATATATATATATATATATATATATATATATATATATATATATATATATATATATATATATATATATATATATATATTATATATATTTTTTTTTTTTTTTTTTTATATTTTATATTATATATATATATATATATATATATATATATATATATATATATATATATATATATATATATATATATATATATATATATATATATATATATATATATATCTACAATCTACAACCTCTCCCAGGAAGGGTTTTCCCCCTGTCAGTGGAACCAGCATCTTTCCCCATCTGCTTGAAGAAGTTCACCCAGAGCCCTCAAAAAAATCATGTTTTTCGGCTCGTTCGTCTCCATGCCGGTCCATAAGTCTTATCCAGACTCTCAGGTAGGGTTTTTACCCTTTCAGTAGGACCAGCATCGTTTTCAAACTAACCTCTAAACACTCTCTCCCAGAGGTCTTCAAAAGATTGTGCTTCTCCGAGCTATGGCTTCCAATGCTGGTTCTGGAGTAGTTACAAGCCGTTGACAGAGTAATCACAAGGCCGGATGGCTAGTCCTGTCGTCCTTGCATTTAGTTCTCTTCACATGATCCGATCCTGTCGTCGATTTCCAAACCTCATGTTTCCAAATTTAAATTCTTAATGTTAAGGTTTAATTTTTCATTAAAAGCCGAAATTCCATTATCTTGAAAGATTTGTTGCTCCTCTATAGATTTTGATATAATTTTATCGAAACTTATTCAATTTATTAATTTTTTTTTTTAATGCAAAAATATTTTCCAAAATTCTAATTTTAAAATAAATTTCAGCTATTAGTTTTTTTTTTTTTTTTTTTTTGTTCAGTACTATCTTAATGCATAAACCTTCTCTCTTCTTTTCTCTCCTCAATCTTCTTTCTGATTCTTCTCGCTTTTCTTTTCCCATCTACTTTTAGGCACATCTACTCTCGACGACGTCCGAATCATATATATTTATATATATATTATAATATATATATATATATATATATATATATATATATATATATATATATATATATATATATATATATATATATATATATATATATATATATATATATATATATATATATATATATATATGTGCGTGTATGTGTGTGTGTACTGTGCAGCAAAAGACATTGATAAAAAGAGAAAATTAAAGGTAATAGTAAATGCAGAAAATTTAATTTAAATTTCTCTGGTAGA